>JAAXYW010002213.1:0-16478 GCA_036851895.1 Orthonychiurus folsomi
AAGCAAATCTGACCAAAAACAAACAGGCTAGCGTCTAACGACGACGACGACGACGCCGACACCGTACGCCAACACCATTGTATAAGGCAGCTGCATGCAAGCATGCAGCTGCTCTAATAATGTGCTTTGGGTTGAAGAACCGGTTTTCTTCGTTCGAGTCCTTCCAACGGCCTGCGTCTGCGCCTGCGCATGCGCCTGGGGAATTTAGCGCCGCGCCGTAGCCGTATAGCGTAAGAACCCCACAAAATTCCACAATGATTTGAGACATGGAATGAAGTGTAGGATGAGTGATCCATCTCCCCCCCTTGTTAACAATCAGAACAAACACGTCCGGGTGCGTAATAAAAATATGTGGGAGATTTTATTAGCCAATTTGAAATTAATTGGGACTGTGCGGGTTGGGCTGTAAAAGATTTTACGTACAGGTGAATGGATTCTCATGAATTGGATATGTATAATGTTTGGAGTTAACGAGGGCAATCATCAACTGCGGTTTGCGGCTGCGCGTCGATTTGCTTCATCTTTGCTGTCTGACTGTGAATACGATCTTGGAATTAATTAATACCTGCCAATAAATTCCTTTGCCACGCAAGTAAAGTAAATGAGGGAATTTCCTATCCCTGAGGTACATAGACGAACAAATTAAAGGATGGAATGGATCATCTTAAAATCTTCCATGGTTTCTGCACTGTATAAGATGTGGATGGGGATTTGCGTAGAGTCTGGGCCTGGGATTCTAAGGAGTGGAAATTTATTCATGTATTCCCCCGTAAAAGCCAAACAAAATAAATGTTTTTAAATTTTGGCTTTTCATTTATGGATGTTTGTGGGTTTAACTGCTCAATCTGGTTTGTTTGTTTGACTTGGCCCTCAAAGAGGGCTGATAATTTAATTATTTATGAACCATTCAAACAACCACCAGCTCAAACATTTAAGGATTTAGCACACTATAAATTTTAATACTTTGGTTCATTTACATACCGGGGAGAACTCCCTGGGTCATGTCATGTCAGTTTGACTGCATGCGCTTTTGCATTATTTCCTGTTCACTCCCGTTATTTGCTATGCAAATCTGATGTGCTTATGACAGAATCCGGGATAAATCTGCTCCTTTTCTGTTTTTAAAAAAAATACAAAAATTACATCTAGTGTCAATTTCAAGTTAATTTGTTCAAATTAACAATGTATATCAATATAATGTCACAAGTCTTTATCAAAACTAGCATTAAACGCACAAATCTTGTATGCGTCTAAAATTAATTAACACCTTCCTAACCTAACATAGTAACCCAACTTTAGAAATTTCACACAAAAAAATTAAGAAACTTTTCATTTTGAAAATTTTACAGCACTTCTAATTGTGAAAGTAGAAGCACACGGGCACGGCCCTTTTCCAACTCCCTCCAAAACATTTAATATCAACCCCTGACGTTAATTGGGCCAGAATCCCTCGTTTCCATCGCGAACATAACCCTTTCATGCATTTTTTACTGTGTGGCCCCATTATATCTTTGAAGGCAATTTTCCCCTTAATAAAATGAGTTTGGCTCCTTCTCGGAGGTTAAACAAGCATCATCGTATCATGGGTATACGAAGGAAAACGTACATATCCTCATTCCTCATCACATCACGATCACATCTCCAAAATCTCTGGAGAAATGAAAAGAGGGTTGGTTGTGTGGACGGGCCGGGCCGGGCAGAGCGCGGACGCACCTGACTTCATTCGGCTCGGCTGGCTGCGCCTGCGCAGCGCACTACGATCGACGACTGCGCCTCCGGCCCTTGTAATACCCAAGCGCCTTGCTAACCAGCCATAATTAAATGCTGAGGATGTAAACGCGAACATAAATCAATCTTGTAAATTATTTCATGATAAGCGTTTAAAAATAGGGGGAGAGGCCCTCTTCAGCCCATGGGCTCATCTTTATTACTCTTTGCTTATGTATGTACGAACGTAACAGGACGACATCCCACAGGCATCCGGGGAGGAACAACACTTTTATTGCAGGCAAAAAAAAACACTACATGGAATGGGACGAGGATCAACAATGTTGTCAACATAAGGTGGACAGGGTGTCCCAAAATCCCGAGCCCTTTGTCTTCGTCTTCGCCGTGTCACCAGGCAGGGTAAGATTTGTGGGGCTCGCGGTCAGGGTGACAGGTTGCGGTGTGCAGAATGCAAAATGAAATTAAACTGGGCTGTCAGTTTGGATTTGGGGGGAACGGCTTCTTATGCATTTCAATATTTTTCAAAGGTGTACATAAGTGTAATAATATATTATAGCTATATAAGTGTTTGAGAAAACTAGGATTTTTCTCAATCAGAAATGACTAGTATTTGCAAAGAATTATTTATCAAAAAAATGTTGCCAAAACCATGTACATGGTTAATAAATCAATGGAAATTAGAATAACAGGAACAAACCCACCCGTATACATATTTTTCAGCAAATATGCAAATTAAAATGACTTCAAAATTCCTAAACCTGTAAATTCTCATTCCCACCCACCCACACACTGGCTTCGGACTTGATGGGAATGGATGTAATGTAATGAAGTAATTGCCCTCATCATTGGTGCCCATACCTGAGCTTGGAAACAATTAAGAGTACATCGCACGAGGAGGAACTTGAGAGTAATTAAATTTTCCCCATAATATTGGCACACCTTGGAATTAAAGGAATGACGACGACTGCACGTTCGCGTACGCGTCGTGTACGTACGCAATGCTGCGTTGATGGGCCGGGTCCTGGCATGCACAGCGCAGGCGCAGGCACATTCCCACCTGGATTTTTATGCAAGGAAAAAGACAAGGGGGGAACCATTAGACTCGTTAAACTTTAATCTTGACTTTTAAACATGCATTCTTTTCCCCCACACACCCAGTCAGCTAATGAAACAATCTTCACCGTCGTCCAGGAATTCATGAGATGCTGAAGGAACAATGTAATGTTCAAGCATGGCGGCTGCGTCTGCGCATGCGCTCTGCGCTCAGAGCCATAAAGCCAAGGAGGCGAGAATGTGGCCGGCCAACAGCGTCAGCTGCACTTGTCCATTCCCAACAAATATTTCATTTTCACTGCCTTCCAAATGCCTAAACTTGTACAAAACAAATTAGCATAAATAAAGAGATAATGTTCAGTAAGTGGAGAGATGTTATTTGCACACCATTGCAGGAGAACTAATTGTCTCCTCCATCCAACCCCACCCGCTTTCACTCCGGGGAGTCAGTCGCCCGACTTCCTCCTCTGACAGCTTCAAATAATTGGAAATGTTAATAGCGACTAATTTTACAAAATGGGGTTCAGAAAATCTAGTATAATAGCAATCATGAATTTTATTGTATAAGAATTTTGGAGATTTCTCACACTTATTCATACTTTGCAATTTTGATTTGAAGATTTGCCATGTATGGTTTTTGCAATTTGGTCACGTTTCGTGGAATTGAATTGGTTAATTTTAATGTGTATTTTGGCCTTGCGGCTAATTTTCTCCTGATTCAGTCATCGCGTCGTTCCGCATGCGCATGCGTCCGTCTCAAGTTTCCTGTTTTATGTCAAAAAATGCAAATTCGCCAACTGCGGTTGATTTTTTCTCTCTCGCAAAACATGATTACAGCGGGGCACGAGCAAAGTATGGCTTATTAAGAGTTAATTTAACATCTCATGACACACATACATAGCATTTAATTTAGTTGGCTTCATGAATATTCATGTGGTCGGTTCGGATCTTTGCCGCCATGCCATTTCCCATGGATCACACACACATATGTACATTATGTACTCCTACAATTCCCATGCCTTTGTCAGGTTGACACTTAGAGGCAAATTACATTGTGTTTATTAACCCCAACTTTGTAATTACAATATGCTAATATTCTGACGTTTGGATGACGACGAAAGCTTGAATCGTTGAATTCCCCCTCCAGTCATGATGGATTTAATCATTAAGAGTCAGTGAAGAAATTAATGGAAGGCTTCCAGTCAAACTGCATCTCAAAACTGAAGATCGAGATGAAGGGGAAGGGACCGGTACACAATAATAATTGCCATAATTAAGTGGAGGTTATGAGAAGAAAACCAGTCCAACAATTCCTTGTGTTGTAGCTTGTAAGACTTGTAACCCACAGTACATACAACAGGTGGATGGATTATGTATGTACACCAGAAAGGCCACGCCATGCATCATCACCAAAAACATCACAACAAACACAACGAGGGCACAATTGCAAATTGCAAACACAAAACATTCTCCCAAAGAACAAAGGATCTAGTGACTTCATGGGAGGATAGGATTTAAACATCCATCCAGTTACCAATCACTTAAAACCTGAAATTACGGATGATTTTTTTTCGCTGAGATACATACATAAATTTTTGCATGCAAAGAAAATCCTCATTCATTTCGTACCCAGCCCAGCCTGTGTATGTGTAAGTTTGTAAAGTGGGGGAATTAAAAAAATTAATATTCAGGAGCATGTCAGCATGTGGAAGCACTCAGTGGTTATTATGGATAAATGGATTGGGGAGTTAGCCATGATTTGTTAATAAATTAATTCATGCTGTGGTGGATTTCATCCCACCCTTTTGCTGTGGTAGTGTGAGTCGACGAATCCAAGTTAAATTAAAGCAAAGAAGCACGCAAAGCCTGTAAAGACTTGCTGAACAAGTTAAATTGCTAATGTATTCGCAAAAACTATGTGTACAATGTTACATGGATTTATTCAAGCATGGCATGGCATGGCACAGGCACGGTAGCGGGAACAATATAATTAATTAAAGAATTTTTTGAAATGAGGCTCTTGTTTATGATGGGGCTGGGCTGAAGCCTTCGTGGAAATCATGGGAATACATTACGAAAAGAGGCTCCGGTTAAAATAATTGTTGGGCATTTGTGCAGTCATTTTGAGATTCGCATTTTCACAGACCAGCCGGATTCGCAAGGAACAAACGCTGTAATTAAATCTACTCGGGATGTACATAATTAAGTGCAGGCCGTCTCTGGTAACTATCAGCAAATGAATTGTCAATTAGTTAAATTATAGGAATTACGATGATGTGGAAAACAAAGGGGGAAGGAAGTGGTGGGTTGCTGGTCTACGCTATGCGTTGCGTACCAAGTACTAAAATGGAAGGAAAATTCATGGGACCATGACCATTCTGTTTACCATGCAGCAATTTCTGAATTTTACCTCCGGGGGATAGGGATGGGATGTGCTCGCCAATTGTAGTCTTTTGGATTAATTTTATGACCAATTTTGAAGGTAGGTTTGGGTAACTACTATGTGGAAAGGGTACTGCTATGCTATGCTGTTGACAAATTATAGTATGTTTGAATTGAGGAAAACCATGTGTTTTTCTACAAATTATTTTTAAATCGCCGAGCGTCTGCAATTTAGCTCTGGGAGGCTTAAAATAGAGTTGGTTTTAGAATTTGGTACTATTTTGCGTGTATTTAATGAAAATTCGTATAATTTGTATTTTAGCATGCAACAACTATTCCAAGATTAACACAAAATCTAGCAACATTTCCAAATTTACTTTGTGAAAGAAATTCCTGTCTGATTACGAAATCCAACTCTCAAATGCTAATAAAAAAGCACAAAATTGTTCTCGTCCATTTTTGCTATGTACACACTATAATCGTACAACATCCCAACCCTCGGATCCAATAAATCACGTCGCCAAACCCCAGAAAATTATAAAAATCCTTGTCCCATCATCCCAACACATGACTATACAAACTAAACCCAGTTCAGAGGAGAAGGGAGGCGGAGTTCCCCCTTTAAATTATTCTAGCGGGAATTACTTGAGCCTTGATAAATAATAGTTTTTGAGTATACGAAGGGAAGCCCCCAAAAGTGAACACTTAAACATTATTTTTATTTTGTGAACATGGAGCTGTTTACACTTTGGACAAGAGCTGAGGGAGGGGGTGGGATGTGAGCTGTTTAGGGGAAATTACATGCTGTTGAAGGCGTTCCCGGGATCGTTAGCTCAAGTTAATCGCATTCATTCTTTCCTTCAACATTCTTGGAAACAGCAACAGCAAAGGAGAGGATCAGTTTTAAAAAAGGTGCTTTGTTGGCATGATTACCTTCACAGAAATCCTCGGAGTAATGAATAGGTGCTTTTAACTTTTCTCGTGCTCATAAGTATGGGGCTTAAGGCTTCATTCCTTCCAAATATGTCCGAGTCAAGGGTAAATCATATAACTATCACTGATTGGAGGTGTAGGAAATCCTAACGAGGCGATGCTCGTTGTCGTCGTTTGAGGACTATTAATCTACGATTTCAAATCAGTACATCTAAAAGTACTATATGTGTAAAAATGAAGACAAAATGAGTGCAGGTCCGGTCGGTCAACTACGCACTTGACAAATTATATCGGGAAATCATCTCAAGTTGGCCAAATTGGCCTTGTGCCTAAATCCCACCTCTACCAATTTCCTAAAAAACGATTAACAATTAAGTTCCTCAAAATGAAAGGGCAGGTTTGGTTTGAAAGAGACGACGGACACGGAGGACTCGAACTCGAATACCCCACGTTTTCTTTTTGTAAGGCGTTGCACTCCTTCAGACTAGACGCGGGATCCCTTCGTGAGGATTATGCTTAAGTACTGTAATTAGCCCTGTAATTGTTAGTGAATGACTTGCGTCTTTTTTCCAATAAAAATCCGAAGCCTCCGCGTGTGTGCCGTCCGTCGTCAAAGTTGAAAAGCCCACCAAACGCGGGGCAGGAGGGAAATCAGGGGCAAAGGAAACAAATGGAAGTTCCTTTAAAGTTAAACTGGCTGATCAACCATCTAATTAAATCCAGAGCTCATTGTCCCGAAACCGAAGGCTGTCAATTACTCAAGAATGAAGGACTACCTTCCCTCCCCCTATTACCCATGACTCAGACTCAACTGACCTGTTCGCTCCCAATAAAATTAACTCATAATTTTCTATAATAGTAATTGGATTTAATAGCGGATAATTTTTTTTCTTCTTTTCAAATCCAGGGAGGGTGAACCTTTTTGTACTTGTTTAAAATTGGATCAGATCCGACCATTCAAGTAGATTTGACAGATAAACTAGCTGCACCTACACGAGTAAATATTGTATGAAGTAAAATGTGGAATGATTTGTACACAATTCGGTTTCAAAGTGCAGTCAAGCCTAGCAATGCTAAAGGCAGGCTCGATGTTGAATTATAGTGAAATGTTGCAGAAATTGAGAATTTCGCAATAAGTTCCAATTCTTGGATTTACAGGCCATTAATTCTAGTGCAAAGTTTTCGAATGGAAAAATTAAAGTAGTTTAGAAAAATAAATGCCCAACTGAAAATGGATATACATTCATAAGGCATGGCATGGCATGATTACAAATGTCCGTGTCCCGCCCCAACCGAAATGGAAGATGAATTCTCATTCAGTAAATTTGAAAAAAATTGAATTGCAAATGAAATGAAAAAGGAAGGATAATGGTCGGTCGGGTTTTGCTCCTGTCATCTTTACTTAAGTAAGAAAGTCGTAAAATTCGCACCTTCGCTTCACTGGACTGGAGGCAAGGAAAAAAAAAGAATTTTCTGCCGGGTCTATTTATTTGATTCTTCCATCCCAGTGCACTCGCACTGCACTCGTTTAGACGAAGATCCATTCTTTTCTTGGCTGCACTCCACCCGAACCCGTCAGACAAAAGTTAAACACATAATGTAATATATGTATTTCGATTCTCTGTTTTTTTTTCTTCCCTCCTTTCAAGTTGGTCGTAAAGGGAAATTGAAAAGCTTGGAGAAATTGAGCTTGGCAGACGCAAAAGGAAATATATTGCTTTCCTTTAAACCACTTCCCACTTACTTGCTCTCATGCATTAAAGATCCTGATATATTTAAGTTCTAAAAACTGAAGGGATCTGTTGAAGTCAGGTGGGGAAATTTCATATTCAGCTCAGCATGGAATTTTACATAAACCAATTTACAAGTTCAGCACAACAATAAGGTGCAAGGTTTTGCAGGATTTTTTTGCAAAACTATTCAACTCTTTCAAGTAATACCGATAATTAGCAAACCGGGCTACCCGGAGACTCTTAGCTGATAGTTTCATCAACTTGAAATAGCCATCAACTAATCACAATTGCATTTTTAATTTGAATGGAAAAACAGTACACTTTTTTTTGCAAAAAATGGAATGTATATTACAACGAGTGAATAGCTTCAACAACGGGTATTGTGGATGAGATGAGGTGGAGTTCCTAAATTCCCATCGCCCACCTTATTATCTGCAGGTATTTGACATCACATTTATTTATTTAGTTATTTATTTATGAAGGGAGTTACGTGTTGAGACGACTCCTTCCTCACCTCTGACCCTTGGGAAAGGGAGGAAAATGAAGGCCCCGTTTAAGAAAGAGAGGGATGTGAAGCTCCACATCATTAACCAAACGACGACGAAGCATCTTCTCCACATTATGACCTCTCTTTTTTCTCACCTTTACGATCATGTCTGCCTCCCTCATAATTTATTAATGAATACCGAAATTACTTTGCTTTTCCTTTGGATGATGATGGGAAGAATCCCTTTTACACGATACCACGAATCCGATCCAAACCAGTGAACCACTTGAGGAATTACTTAAAGGAAAGTTAATTAGGTGGAGGGCAGTTAACACGCGCAGTCAGTCCGCGCCTGCGCCTTGAATCTGAATAAGGAAAACGGAAATACCGTAAATGACTCAATAAACGCCCGGGCGTTTATTTAAAAATGACCCCTCGAGACCCGGCGTTAATTAGAGCTCCGGCGCTCATTCAGACCCGGCTTTTAATAAATAAATTTCAATTTTAAAGGTATGAATAACAACATCAAGTTCTATTTCCAGAGTGAAAGTTCAATAAGAAACCGAATTAATCACTATCGCTAATATAATCCGGTAGTTGTGTTGTGTTATCGTTCTCTTCTAGATCAAGAAAACCAAAAATATCCGCATTCATAAATAGTCATGTATACAGAAACCATCGTTCATTAGGACCCGGCGTTCTTTGAGACCCGGCGTTTATTTCTAAAAAGAAGCGTTTAGCCCGGCGATCATTAGAGCACAGGCGTTCATTTAGACACCGGCGTTTATTGAGTCATTTACGGTACATCCTGGCCACATTCAAAATTACATGGGTTTAGCGAGTGGATAAAGAATTTATTCCTTGTCGGTGTTGATAGGAATTCAATTCAAGGGAATCAATTGCCGCGTACACGTCTACATGTTAAAATCTAATGAAATATGCAATTTTTCATAAAGCTTTTTTGCCTCAAAACAGCTGCAGAAGACCCAACAATTAATTTTCATAACAATGCAATGGATTGGTTACCCTTCTCCCTTAACCTATTGTTCAAATAAAATTCTGAGAACAAAAATTGAAGTGCCATTTGTTTTTTCCAACCCATCTTGGTTCGTGTCCATTCAAAAAGGAGGCTCACACTCGCCCGCTTTCCCCCATTTGTGTGTGTGTGTGTACATATTAGACTTAATCACATAATTATCTTCCACTCTCATCTTCCCAGGAATCCGGTCGGGTCGGAGTCACATTTTTCGCCCAAATTCCTTCCACCACTCCTCACCCTCACTTTAAGTAAAACGAGTGAAGAAGTGAACAAGGACTCCTTTTACTCAAACCCCAAAGCACGACCTTTTGTTTCAGAAAATAACATTTGTTTTCAACAATTGTCTACTGTCGTGTCATCAATCAAGTTCTGGGTTGGTGGGATGCAAATTTTATGTCATGCCAAGGATCAGGGTATACTAAAATCATAATCCACAACCACAATTTGCACACGGGCGGATCTCGATGACATCAAATTTAAAAAAAAAGACAATCCGAATTTTGAAGAGATTCGTTCCTTTTTAATCATTTCAATTCCTTCGTACGTAGATCTATTTGGGTAAATATTGAGTAGTACACACACAGCAAACACATACAGAATGCACAAGTGCGTTAATATATCTTATGGAACTTTGTATGTAAACCATTGCAACGTTCATTTTGGCACAAGAATTCTCAGTATCTTCATTTAAAAAAAACAACTGATTACCCTTCCTTAAATTACACTACTAACAAATAACAAATAAAACATCAGCAGGGATTTTACAGGGGGTAACCATTTTGCACATATTGGTGTAACCAAATAGTAATGGACATGACATGAACAGTGGTCAGAGAATCACAAATCCCTAATCATGCAAATATTGATAATATTCATCCAAGTAAAATATGAACAATTCCTCAATTATCATACATTGTAATTTGTAGTTTTATCCTATTTTACACTGAGATGAATGTACAGTCTACACGTACTAAATGGCAAAATGACAAATTGGTAAATCCACCCCTGCTTACAACTTCTATCTAATCAACCTATACACCTAACATGTACACTACTTTATGATTTACTGTATGTAAGTAAATATAATACTTTCAAGGTGAAATGCAGTATTCACTTGACTGAGGGAGAGTGAATGACACAATAAGAATAAATACATTGTTGGAAACCCCCCAAGACGGTCGGATCCAATCAAATGCCTCCTTATTTTGCTAATTAATATGGTATGGTAGGATTATGTATGTAATGTAGACCCTTGATCACTCCCATTTAAAAATTGAACTCTAAACTCAATGTCCAGCAGAAGAGGAAGTGATCCCACCGATGGATCGACCATGTCCTCCACCATCATCTGACATACATTCATCATCTTCCTCATCTTCATCCATGAGTATCTCTTCGTCTTCATCACTCATCATTTCTTCCATCAAATACCCGCCGCTCCGACTCATCGTTGAGGAATCTGCACGGATCGTCATATCCCCATTCCCATGACCTCCACCTCCTGAATTCCCACCGGATTTTGAGGATGACGTAGTCGTCGTTTCCTCTTCTTGTTGCATTCGCTTGTGCTGTGGACAAGGGATTTTGGTCATTTCCGGGTTTCTGGATGTCTAGAAGATATAAATTTCAAAATTCTGATGAGCCCATCAAATCCCAGCAATTTGGTAGGTACGGGTACGGGATTTCCTCTAATAGCAAAAGCGCATATCAATTGAATAGAATTTCTAAATGCTGGATTATTTTTCAAGTAATTCCAAATCCGGATAAAAGTCCAAGGAAAATGTTAATTCTCAATTATTTATTACATTTCTGACAATTTGGAGATAGCGCGTTAGCCTTAATCACTCAACCAAATACATATTGCTTGGACTGGCTATTTTCTGTAATCTTAATTGCGGAAACTGGGTCATCAGAATTTTGAGATCTAGGATTCCTGGCGTGACATAAAAAAATTGATAAAAATTGAAGCTTACCTTAGTCCGCCTGTTTTGAAACCATACTTTGACCTAAGGACACACACAAAAAAAAACAAGAACAAAATTAATTATGTCACCATTATAAATAGTTCCCAGGCCTTGCTGTCTGAGTAATCGGATCCATTCAAGCTTAATCCATCTGCTATTACTTATTCGTTCTGCTTGACTGCAACAAATTCTACTCATTAATGCAGAGGCATTGTAAGAGGGGGATGGAAGCGATAATGTCATTCACAATTGACCTCCGATCTTTAAATGAGCTTTTCCTCTAATCAGGCAGTAAATGAAACCTTTTAATGCGTCGGGCTCAGTTCCCTTCCCTCACTCACTCAAAAAGACAAACAAGATTGTGTAACTCTGAACGTGCAAGTGATAGTTTAATGGTGTTACACAAGTTTCTTTGCTTTCTTGGAGCAGGGCAGGGAGTCGTTTTATTATTAGCAGAACCATTTAGCACCACTTGCTCCCCCATTCAATGAGTCCAATGAAAAACAGCCATTAAGAGATAATTCCGGGATTTAATTGCACTTCAGCCCATTATCGGGGACAGACTATTTGTCTAGTATTTATGTGCCACTTTATTGAGTGCTACTTTAAGTCGGCAGCAAATTATGTAATTTAAAAACTCCTTGAATCACCTTTAAATTATATTGATAAATTTATACTCAACTATATTTTTTGGGGAAAAACCTCTCTTCATACTTCATAAGGTGAATACCCAGAATTACAGTCTCCCTAAGCCAAGACCCTGTATTTAAAACTGTATTGGTTTGGAGCTCCTAAAGGACACTTGGTTTGTACAGTACAATTTTTCAGGATCCTCACAACTGAAGCCCGAATGTCGTCCTCGATTGGCTAAAAACATCCCCTTCAAAATTTATTCCCCTCAATCCAGATTGGTTCAGGCATCAAATCCGAATCCTAGTCTCTTGTACTCAATTCATTTCCGAATTCCCCCTCATATCAATTTCAAATGGAGAGGAAATCCACCTTCCGACCTTTTCTGCCGAGCCTCCCTGGATTATTCTCGTTATCCTTTACCCCATCGCTAATAAAGTTTTGAGACCCAACCCGAGGAACCGTGTACATTTAAAACTTACTTGAGTTTCTGTGAGGGAAAGTGAGTTTGCGAGTTGCTTCCGCTCCGCACCGACGACGTAGTGATTTCTTTCGAAGGCGTGTTCCAACTTGAGCAGTTGTGACGGGCTAAATGCCGTCCGAATCCGTTTCGGTTTCCGAAATGGTTGTAGAAGGAACCCGGGTAGCTCTGGTCCTGGAAACAAACAAAAAAAGAAATCCAAAACCTCATCAGACTCATTATGACATTTGGTTTCATATTTTATCGCATCTCGCGTGTTTTTACCCTCTTTTTCCCCTTTAACACGCAATCCGGGAGTCCGGGGTCCCCACCCTCTTCACTCACCTTTGGAACACTCATTAGGACCTTTTAAAACTAAATTCACCTCTTGGTCAACTCACACAAACACACATACAATTCCGTCGTCCGTGACCGTTCAAGTTTTTTTTCATCACTCAAAACACAACTTGAGTGTTATATTTTTTTCTCCATTTTTAATACCTCAAAACTCAAACTCAGATTTTTTTATGAGTACGAATAATGCATGGGATTTTATTATATGGACTCCAAGATCAAAATAAACTACATACATGGGACTTAAGGGTTATATCCCTAACCCATGATAAGGCATGCACCACCCGCCATGCCATGCATGGGTAATCAATACATCAATTCCTCCGCGAAGTCACGACTCCGATTTAATCCACCCAACCAAACTTCAGACCTAATTAAAAGCTTCATTGTGCTAACTAATGTCTCTATTTGTTTCAAGTCAACTTGACTCCCCCATTAAACATGGACAATAAATTTAAATTTGGTTCGTTGAAGCCATCAATCTCCATACGTGCACAACAATAGGCTAAGGGAAACGATAAAAAATACATACAAACCTACAGGATCCGATTTCAATCAATCCAAATACACAAAAAATTGACTTGTACTCAGGCCAGTCACATTTTCTATTTTGATCAGATCAAATTAACTGGTTGGTGTTGGATTCCATTATGTGGAAAGGAAATAATTGGATTGGATTTCTGACTTGGGTATAGTGCAAGTGCAAGTACGTGCTTGCAGTAATTTTTGCAAAATGATCTGAATCAAATAATAATACGGAGAGACGTGTATATTTAATTCATGAAAGGAGTTGGGTTTAAATTTACACTGACTGCATCGGTGAACGTGATGAGTGGATTTGATTTCAATGGAATCGAATTAATGTATTTATTACATGTTTACGTGAATGGATTTAAATTTTGAACTCGTTAGGTTAAATTGTGACATTTGAACGTTGAAATGTATAGATTGCTTCGAGGTAATTGTTTTGTCGGCTAACACGATTTGAATTAATCTGACATAATTTCTGGAATTGTGTGGCGGCCTGACATGACTGATTTGTTTTCGTGGCAAGGCTAGGTAGAATTACAATTGGTGAATCATTTGTAAATCTTTCTTGTAAAATATAAATGCCTCAATGTTATGCAAATCCAACCCGATCTATTCTAATCCGCAATTTCTATTTTGAGTGTAAAACGCGTCAGATAAATTTCTATTATCAATCCCAACTTTTCCAACAAAGCATGCTATCAAACGGAATTTTAAAGTATCAATTAAAAAGATTAAATTGTATCTTGCACTTTGGGCTTGACTTTAACTTTGGGTTCTGCAAACTTCTATCATTAACAACTATTATTTCAAATCATTGTTATAACCCGTTTCTAAAAATTTGCTAAAATTTGACAGAAACTAAATGCTCGCTCCTCCGCCTCTAAATGTGCTGTTTTTAAAGTCAATTAACTATAGTCCATTCAAAACCGACAAATATCCTGACGCCAAACTGGCTTTTGTATTTGATTTCTATTCTATAAACTTTGATAAAATGAACTTTTTATTCCATAAAAGCACTTCGACTTTAAATAGCAAAATCCTCTTATTTACCTGGACCAAATCGATGAGGAAAGAGTCTGGAATGCTTCGCCAACAACCAAGGATACAAGGGATGAGCAGCCGCCGCAGCTGCTGCCGCATGATGATGTTGTTGTTGTGAGATCCATGAAGGTAATCCTGGATGATGATGATGTGGATGATGAGGATGATTCGCGGCTGCAGCCGCCGCCGCCGCAAAATTAAGGATTCCATGAGGATATCCTCCAAATTGTGGAGATAGACCCTGGGGATGATGTGGATGTTGTAGATGAGGATGACTGCCTGGAGGATGTCGAAGGTCAGGATGATGGGACTGGACTTGAGGTCCTTGAGTATTACCGGGTGACGAAGAACTTCCTGGAGAAGAGAAACCCGGGAGTCCCCCCAGTGGTGTCGTACAAGATTTTGCCAACCCACCCAAATGATTCATTAGCATATGTGGAGGTGGGGAAGGGCTTGCAGATGACGAGGAATGAATTGAATCCCCGCCACCGGATCTTCTGTGATGATACCCGCTCGGACTCGATCCACCGTGATCATAATGATTGCCTCCATTGCCATTTTTAAGCGTCGTCGTCGTCATTGTTGTGGAACTAATACTCATACTATGACTGTGACTATGGCTATTCGTCCTCTCCGTGGATGATGGTTCTGGAGAAGTTGAGCTGGGACGATGATTGCCATTATTTTTTGATCCTCCTGTCCTCGATCCACCAACAATGGAGTCAATGGAGAATCCGATCTTCGGACGGACGGCTGCCGGCAACTCCGTCGTCGTGGGTGCCAGCGGCATCATAATCAACGCCAGTCTTACACAATTTCCTAATTAAGTTCCAAAAAATTCCACCACACCACTCACTTCACTTTCCTCCTACTAGCCCACAAACCGGATTTCCCATCATCTTTTCTCAATCAAAATTTCAATTTACGACCCCTTGTTTCCTGTCAGTCACTCCACTGCACCGTTTCACCGTTTGACAGGGTTATTACGGCTGGAAACGAAACACTTTTTACTGACTGTGGGGCGTGGTAGCCGGTGCCGCGTACTACTCACTGGCTGGCAATGAAATAATGAATTACACCACGATATTATATTATGTAAGATGAAGTTGGTTTCAAATTTTAATTTCCATTAACGTAAAGTTGAGATCCGGAAGATGAAATGGATTGTTTGGAAGTCGGAGATGAACTGAGGAGAGGAGTTGGGGTGGGAGCGGAGATAGAGGGACGGAGGGTGGAGTTTGGACTGGTGGAGTGGATCCAATCAAACAGGTCCAGCCACGCCTCCCCCCGTCCCTAATAGACTCATTCACACTCTCAAGGCCCAGGGACTCACTCAATTCACACCTTCAGCTCCATTGTTGTCCAACAAACTGATTAACCCGGGTAGTCGTCACTTTGATCGAAACATACAACAATGTGTGCAGTTTTCTCTTCAGAACCAATCATCCGAGATGCAATGATTCGTTGGTTGTGGCTAATTACATTTACAACTATTACATTGTTGAACCTAACTAGTAATGATTCACAAAATGATGGACTTAGCTTAGCCCGGGTAGTCCTCCACAACAATAACAGTGCAATCAATAATCATGCGGTTTTCTATTGAAATCAAATCATCCTTAATGCAACAATTGGTTGAAATAATACTATACTTAAAAATATATTGTATTAATTGTTAAAACTAACTAGGATATCAACAAAATGATATTTAACTAGTAATTAACTAACAATAAAAAGTATGGTTTTAACTATGGAAAGAGACAACAAGTTGCAAAGATTCAAAACATCCTCACTTTTATTTTCTTGGCCGTACGGAGAGTACTGACAAAAGCAATTTTAGTCTGATGAGACTTACTCATACAATCATATTTCATTCTTGATTATTGCAGTAGAATTTAAAGAGTCCGATAATTTAAGGAAACGTAGAATTGGAGATGAAGTTGGACTTATTTGAATTTGGATTGAAAGAACGAAGGATTCACTTCTCCTCGCACCACTCGTTCTCCTTCCGAATTTGTTCCTCTTCGGCCGGAGTGAAATCATTCTTGATGTTGAAAGTGCGGCGAATCTCCTCTGGAGTTTTTCCCTTGATCATGTTGGCCACAGTCTTGCAAGTCACATCCAAAAGCCCTTTGATGTCCAA
>JAAXYW010002214.1:0-16477 GCA_036851895.1 Orthonychiurus folsomi
TGCACAATGACACTCGAAGCGACTTGCACCCAAGGCAAACATACATTTGTTGTGATTCGCCCGCAAATCCATCTTTCCTTTCGCACGTCCGGAGGAGGACAAAAAATTGTGTTCAAACAAGTACTTTGCTTCTCCTGTAACACCAATTCTTTACCTTTAACATCAGAAACCTTCTCTGCATTCAATTGTGTAGTTCAAGATGAAATGCAGTTTAAGAATTACAGATTAAATATCTCATTAATAGCAACGCTTGCTTCTTCTCCAGCATAAAATGATTGAATTACAAAACTGAAAAAGAGCATTTGCAAGCCTGTCATAAACTTTGTTATTAAAATTAGGTTTACCCCGGGATGTTACATTACCCTTACACGAATCATCATGATGAGCACCAAATGCTTCACGATACTTTCACACGATATCATCAAGCTAATCGGTTCTGCTATATTTAGTCCAATTTGATGATGTGCAATTCAAGTACTAACTGATGTAACGACACATGGGTCATTTTCAAATTTTAATTAAATAGTTATTATCGTTCCATATCTCACTATGTGTTCTGCTTATTCAGCTTATTCTGCTTGCAGCTAAAATCTAAACTAATTTTCAAATGACAATTGCCAACCGTCAACTGATGCTGTTCACTAATTTATAATTGCTCCACAAAATCCGCCATCCGTGAAACCCAAGTATCCCACCACAACTTCCAATTTTCTCTTCATCGGATCCCTTTCTCTTAAGGAGAACCCACCCAGCATATTGCCTTTCTTTCACGCCACTTGGCATGCAGACTCTCCCACCTCATCAATTCATATAATGAATGGACAAGTTAACAATAAACCGCAACAGAATGGCAGGAAGTCCATAGAGGTGGAATCCTATTTGTTTCCCCCACTTTCCTTCCAACTCCCAAGTTTTCATTTTAATCTTTTCTCTGTCAATTTCGTTTTCCATCCGTGCTTTCATTACCATTCTATAAGCCATACAATGCACGTGGCCGTTGGAAGAGAAAGATTCCAAACTTATGACTTGATTCCAATTCCAGTGTCAAGAAGTTCAAGAATCCTCCCTGTATATTGCATTGGGCCCTTGAAGGACTTGAAAGGAATACAAATTGGAGTGTTAGAGAAGTGAACACTGAGGGAGGAAAAAGGACGGGTAGGTCGGGAGAAATAAAATAAACCATATCTACACAACCAGACGACACCAGAACGTGGTGAACTTACACTTTCTCCCAATTTAAAGCATGGCATTTTCCGGTTCCCTTCCTACGACCAGGGTAAACCATACCACACGGGCATCAGACAGAATAATGCAACCACCCCACTCGTTCATGCTTTAGAAATTTAAAACCCACCGACAATCTTCTTGTCGGCTGACTGCATTTAACTAATTGGCGGAAACGTGACAAAATTCAAATGTCTTCAAGGCTATGGACAGAACCACAATTTCTTTGATGAAATTATATAGTAAATGTAACAATCGTACGGATATTCTTTTGTTCAAGCAGTCCTCATTAAAAGATGGAAATTGGTGGAGCGTGATTGAAGTCAGTCATTTCTAAAGGAAAAGTTAGCGGGCAAGTGACCTAGAAAAAGAGCCAAGGACATTGTTGAAGTGCACTGGACGAAAATTGAGCATCTTTGAAGCCAATTCAAATTCCAAACTTTCCATTCGTAATAAAACCAAATTAATTAGCACCGAACGTGAAATGAAACATACTAAAATTCGGGTTGGCTATTGAAGGAAGTAAACTTAAGAAATAAAACACAAGGGTTTCAAAATCTATACTTTTGGTGAAGGTAACAAACTTTGAAGTGGATGGAGATTCACGCGCTCAGGGGGGAAATGAATGTGCCCGGTTTTATCTCAACTCTTAAATAAGTTTTTACAATGAACCCAAACTCTAGCACACAAAGATGAGGTAGTCTTGTTAAGGAGTCCGTGCCTCCTCGAAACTTCCTGATTTCCCCCCTACTCAATTCCACCGAACAAATCGAATTGACCTGCTTTATATTTTTTATCATTTCCAAACTTTTCGCTTCTGCTTCTCCTGGAGAACTTTCAAAGCGCAGCTACATTAAAACAATAGTATTCAAGCAGTATTCATCCTCTAAATGAAGTCGATTTCTCCTGGAAATCCCAGATGCAAGTGCGAGGTCATTCACCCGCGTATTCAACAGTCAGTATTGACGCATCTAATGAAGTTTTGAACTTTTTATCATCTCATTCAATCCAGTTTGATTTCTTTTCTAATCTCACCGCCTCTGTATGGCAACAGTCGACGTGTTCGCTATCTTTTAACAAAGAGATTGAAGCAAAATTGGAGCATCGATAAGAACATGCCGTCACTCCAAGAAAAATCTTTAGTGATTGTAAGAAGTTGAGGTCGGTTTCTTTGATAGTTACTAAAATATCCACATTCCCTGGTTGGTTAAATTTGAAGCATAGTACTAAAAAAACAGGCTGACTTTTGGCTCCCTCCCAGCATTAAGTCAGTATTGACGCATCTAATGAAGTTTTGAACTTTTTATCATCTCATTCAATCCAGTTTGATTTCTTTTCTAATCTCACTGCCTCTGTATGGCAATAGTCGGCGTGTTGGCTGGCTTTCAACAAAGGGATTGAAGCAAAATTGGAGCATTGATAAGAACCTGCCGTCACTCCAAGAAAAATCTTTAGTGATTGTAAGAAGTTGAGGTCGGTTTCTTTGATAGTTACTAAAATATCCACATTCCCTGGTTGGTTAAATTTGAAGCATAGTACTAAAAAAAACAGGCTGACTTTTGGCTCCCTCCCAGCATTGCTCAGCCAAATACGCGACTTACAGCTCAATCGTCAACAAGACATTTCATCACACCTACAAAGTTCTTCTAAATTCGCCACGAAAGTTTACAGTAATTAAAGGGAAGGTGACAAATCAAATGAAAAAGAACAACACGTTTGAGCTTACGGCAGTCGAGTGTCGCCCAAGTTCCATTGAACCCGGAAGTGCAGACGGAAAACTTTTTAACAAATTAGAAAAGCGGAAAGAACAACTTGGAGAAGCAATAACTGACTCAAGTACCTCCTACCCTGACCTACAAATTAGCCAAGGAAGAACGAGCCCGTAAATCAGAAATGTATTTTGAGGAAAGTTGCTCCAACAATCCTACAGAGTAGAAATGGGATAGAGGGACACGGACTGGACTGACAGAATTAACCGAATTACGGCTTATGAATGAATGACGAATGCCTTACCGATATTCCCGCCAATCTCATACAAGGAGTGAGTCTTCAGAGCCGTATCACGGTTGACTTGAGTCAACAAACAACTCAAATTAGGTCCATTCTTATTGATTTCTCTTGGACCAGCTCTTCGCCGCGGCCCTCCATTATTCACATTGACCGGTCCATTATTATGATTTTGACTTGAGGAGGAATTAGAATTGAGTCCACCTCCGCCGGGCCCAACAATACCTGCCGGAGCAGAACTTCCTTCACGTTCCAAATACTCTGCTTTACGGTCAGCTTCCTCCAGCAAACTGTTATAAGAAAGAAAACAAAAAAATGAGCTAAATTTATTTCCATATCTCTTCAATATATCCCCGGGTGGAAAGGAGCAATGGTAGTGCGTTAGGTTAGTCCGTCTGTAAGAGTTGCGGACAGTGAAAAAGGAATGGCAACGTAAAGTTGTGTGTGTTCCAGTTCCACTCAAGCGAGAAAGACATGGACAGAGCGAACAACTTAGTTCGCTCAACTTCTGGACAGTCTGACACGCTGAGCCAGATGTTACACAACTCTCCCATAATGTTCCCACACCATTAATCTTGTTCGCAGTGGAAATGTTCTATATTTAGAAAACTAATCGTACAGGAAAACATTTGATGGAAAGGTATGTAGTAACAAGGAAATTAGTTACAAATTGACAATGATATTTCATTATCCTCTAATTCTAAATCTAAATCTAATATAATTACAGGCTATAAAAAAACACAGGGCGCAAAATTTTTGGAGCATTTAAATATTTTGCTTACAATAGCACAATGTCTCCAGCCGTCGTTCCAGCATTGACTGGCATAATAACTTCTGGGAATCCTAATTGAGGTGCGGTCACCTTCAAACTGCTGCAAATCGACACTTTGCTCCCATTCAAAACGCTACCCTTTCCTCCGCCGTTCGTACTGCTTCCTCCTTTTCCCTTTGCTCTCTTAATTTTGGCTAGATCATTGATTTGCCTCATTTGACCCATCAAATCACTAGGAATGTGAAAAAGTGAAGATCCAAAACGAATGAGTGTCTGTGTTAGTCTAACCCAGGTTGCAGCTCGGCTCAACTGTAATGAAAACAAATAAATTCATAATGCAAGAATTAAAACCTTTTAAGTCCAAGGTGTTAACCTCTTTATCCTGGGACCGTAGGGCAGAGGTTGGTACCAAATTCGGCGCGAGTATTAGAGAAACGTTTTTTAAGCTCATTTTGTTCACGTCTGAATTGCGGACAAGATCACGTAGTAATTGCAGTAAAATTTGTAGCACGGATTGGTGACTCTGTGGCAAGAGAAGGCATAGAAGTCGCAAGCAATGCTCTTGATTTCGTTCCTTTAGTTGACCTGCGTTTCGAAAAAACTTGTTAGTTGAAAAACATATTGGCAAACTACAACAAATAAGTTCATGAAGGCCACATTAATTTTGGTGGACTTTCGAAAGGCAAACTGCTAAATACTAAACTAACATAATATCAAAGGAAATAGCTTCCTCAAAATGAATAGCTACTCATGTTCTCGTTTTAGTTTCGTTTTAGTAAAAGTTTTAGTCATCACTTACCAGCCACATCAAAGAAAGTATCAATGTACTCGAATCCTAAAATCGGGGTCGGAAGTTCTCGCAGAAATTGTTTGAGCAAATTGGCCACATCATGACTTGAACATTGATTCATGGTTGCATCAACCTATAAACAAAAAATAGACAGGATGAAACCAATTCCACTATCATAATTAATCCAATCATCTCATCATGCCAATAACTTAGTAACACAAAGTTCGCTCCTCCAATTTCACAGAACTTGGCCAGCATCCAATCCAATTGAGTTATCAAAATTAGTGGTTGCAAACAAAGGGTTGGGTAGCATGCAACTCTTCCAAATGTGTAGCGCAAATAATTACCACGAGAAAGTATAAAACTTACTCTACTGTGACTTAACACATGTGTATGTGACATAGGATTTAATTCAGTTTTGCCGTTACTACAAGCTAAGTGGAAGGAATTCAACCAAATCTGGAAATTGAATGCTTAGTTGTTCTTGTACACAGTAATTAAATTACACAGTCAATTCGTAATCGTAACTCACCAGCTCGGGCTCAGTGTAGAGACTAGACTCGAAAGTGGCACGCAAATCGTTAATTTTCCCTTTGTGTCCAGCCTGGTGATCAAAGACAATTTAGAAATTAAACCAAATTGCGGAATAGATGGATGGGTGAACCGAAATGATTTTGAGCAGCCTACCATTCTTAATAGCCCCTCTTCACTGAGTGATCTCTTCCATAAGTGGGTCACCAACTGTAAGACAATTCAAAAGGTGGTTTTAATCAATTTCGCATGTCCAAAACCCAAGAAATTATGGGGAACAAGAAGGAATCCATTAAACACAGGCATTAGAATTAGGTCGCTGTTCAAGTGTGTGAATTTCTCCTGATAAACCAAACTACACGCGTTTTAAGTCAGTCCATGCTCCATTTGTCGCCAACATGCATTTTACACGCCGTATTTGATCTCGCCAACAAAGAGAATAAACCCAGAAATGAATCACATGCAACATCAATCAAACTGACCAGCTGGGAATATGCATGTATATTAACAAGAAGTTTGTTTCCTCTATTTCAGTTTACAGTTTTCCCCCTCTCTGACAGTGATGTTTTTCTTGGGAAACCTACTTCGGAAAGATAAGGAATAAACGCAAAAAAAACCTTTTAACCTTAAGTGACATAATGTGAAAATAGGTCTGCAGGTCTCTTGTCAGTATGGCCTCTCTGATGTCCACTCAAAGCGGATAAGCGGAAAATGTCATTGAGGCAAACACATGCATTCCCGTTGGTGTATATTTCTTGTCTATCAAGTCAGAGGATCCCAGTTACGACCTACTGCCTTACCTTGTCAAAAGCCATTGGAACTTCCAGAACATTGTCACCCGTGACTTTACGATCTTTGGCCAGCAGAGCCTCCAGGGAAACCCCAAATATTCCATTTGACACCTCGTCCACTCCGCCAGTCTTCTTTCCAGGTTTTTGAACTTTTTTTCGACGGATTTGAATATTCTGGAGATCGCACTCCGCCGTCAGTTCCATAAGGAAGAGCGGGCGTAACTTTTTGACATCATCTTCACTCAAGTCATTCAGTCTGGTTGCTCCGGAAGGTTGGACAGAGTCATCGCTCTAAAAACACAAAAAGAAACAAGATAACGTCATATGTGCAAATTGAAAACAAAACAAATGCATTGGAAATGTTCAAAATTTTTAACTTACAATTAATTCACTCGAGTCCACTCCTTCGTCGTAGGATTCGCCGGCTCTACGGCTGAGCTCTTCATTAAATCCATTCTTTTGTTGTGAAACGTGTACATTAGCTGTGTACGTCCTGGAGTTGATCTCAACTCCTCGGCCGGGGGCGTCATTGGAAATATATGAAGCTGGGTCAGACTGTACTTGATTCCTCTTTGGGGGGAGGTAACCTTTCATATAAATCGTCCCCACATTGTGATAGTTCAGTATTTCAATCCCTAACAATTAAAAACCATGTCATTTAAATACAAGTGCAAGTGCAGCTTAAAAAATCAAGATTATTTGAAAACCATTTACCTGAAATTGCATCTGTTGCAATCTCGCCCTCCGTTGTCCCCGTCAAATTTGCACGACCAGAACTAAATCTCGGCCTGAAAATATTATCTTTACTCCGTCCTGGAGGTTGAACTGATGATAGTGGGAGACTACTAGGGTTTTCGTGAGCAAAAATTGATACAAATTTTGGCACGTCAGTTGGCAAAGACGGAACAACGTCATCCAACTCATCACCGGACTGTTGAGCATTGAGATGAGAACTGAAAAACATAATCTTGTGATTAGGTGCGGCAAGGGCAAAATGGGCCATATCACCACCAGCTTCTCTAGTTGTACTAAATAACCATGACCAACAAAACATTTTATTGCAGTAACAATTAATAGCCGTGCATTAAAAATTATAATAGATTTCATTCATAAGCTCCTCCCCAAATAATTATTGTCGATATGCCAATAAAAAGCTACACGTTCATCGATAGGCTTTGTTATAACACACAATGGTCACCACACCAGTATCAAGAATACAAGAAGTGCAATATGTAGATAAGTTAAAATTTAAATTAAAACTAGAAAGCTAGGGCTTGACTGGATAAAACCTAAGTTTTATAATTCGTCACAACTTTGCATAGGCGAAAGTTGTCACCTAAAATTTTCACCCTATTGTATTAAAGAATTACCATTCGTCTAGCGGTTAAATAGCAGGGCAGCATTTGTTGCACATTATTTCTATTCCTATTCTTCACTAATTTTATGTCTTCCAAGACGTAAAAAAATATAAAATAAGAATTACAAAATTACCTTGTAATATTGTCCAAGATTGTCATTGGCGAGTCACTTCTGCGTGGTGGAGAATAATCATTACTTAAAAATTCACTCGAGTCACAAGGAGTCTGGGGTGGCACTGCGAGACGAGTCCTGGGGTTTCACAAATATAAATAATCAGAAATGTCTTAAATCCTTCGCAAACAAAGTCATGCAATTCCATCCCATACAATACCCTAATTACTCCATTCACTAAAAAAACAAAAGGCGAGGGATTTAACCGTAACAAAAAATATTGTACACAAACAGTTTGAAGCGTGTCACATCTACCAACCACCGCCCTGCACTCACTTTATTCTCAGGAATATCATTTTGAAAGAAGCTTCGCACGTCTGGTGGTCTTCGGTGAATTTTTTTCCGCTTGAGGGTAGCATTCAATGTTCAGAACGCGCTTTCGTACTGCATCCGCCTAATTTGCAAATACAAACAATACCATAATTAATACAAAATCTTATGATAGTACCAGCAAAGCTACGTTGACGCTCACAATAAAATTAAAATTGGATCTACCTGATGAGGTTTCAAGCTCCATTTCAACACTGCTGGTCCAATGTCATTTTCCGGTAAGGACTTTCCTTGTCTCCATTGCTGACTGAATTCTCCGAGACCAACGTCCGACAACCAGTCCGCCTCCAATTCCCCTAATGTCAACAATTATTTAAAAATTGCCATTAATCATTCTTCCACATTAACAATGGTCAGTCATTAGCTTCACTGAGAAATGTACAAATACACAATTACCCTTCTACAATTCCAGTAATAAAAATAAGGCACTAACCTTCATCAGTTACATTCCCCCTTTGCTCCTCATCTTCAAATCGTTCCTTACTTGCCGCCTCAGCCCAAAATTCATCTGCTTCCACCAGGAGTTCATTGTTCACAGTCACAGACACGGTTGCTGTCATTTTTTGGTCGTACGACAATTTCACAAGTCACCTTACTCTCCGAACACTTTTGTCACCCTTCTGTGTAATTTTGTCCCAATGAATGACAGGCACTTGGATTGGGGGGACTCTATGGACATCTAATTAGTCTTCCATTTACACTCCTTTGGATCCCCTCCTCTCCTCACTTTTTTTCCTTCTTCAGCAATTCACGAGTTGTTTAATTTCTTTTGAAACGGTTCTGGGAACCTGCTATGCTGGTGGGCTTGGATTTGAAGTCGTCTTCAACGTCTTCCTCTTGTATTTTGAATGAGACCTTGGGAGTGTCACGTTTCGGGCATCACCAATGCCGCCACAACAATCCTTTTCGTCACCTTAGCCGTGCTTCAATGCACACACACAATCCCGTCCTCCTCCTGTGTGAGTAACCACAAAAAGAAATAGAATGATGAGTGAAAGCACCTTGCCCCACCGGCTAACCAAATAATAGAAAGTAAAGGAGCTTAATTAAGTCCCTCATTATTCTAACCCCCTTTTATTGCATTTGCACCTTCATCATCTTTAAGAAGATTTTAATCCTCCCCAGTCCAACTTCTATTTTCATTCAACCTACATTTTTGTACTCAAGACTGAATCGTGACCGTCCCCTTTTTTCTACGTTATATCATCATACATCAACCAGGCGGGTCCGTCTCCGTACATTAACAATTACTCAACTATTAAATAATTAAAACAAAGCAGCATCTAGTTCCATGCACCATGAATTAGGTAACCATTCTATCTGATTCTAATTTGTAAGAAATGAGGCTTAAACATTAACATTTACGTCGTAAGCGCCATCATTGATTTAATTACGGACATATTCTGCGTCTCAAATGTTACTCGAATCCATTAAAAATCAAAATAAACTTGGATTTTACCAAGGTCAAAAATTTAAATAAAAGACTCATTTGGAGAAGGCCAACGCAGGCATACGTGCCGCGCATAATTTGTAACCAAATAAGGAGATAATGTTTAGTAATGTGCCTACTATGTGCGTAACAGTAACAGCACTGCGATATTTAGAACTGGAAGATGATACCATTAGCGGATAACACACACGAACAAAGTATGAACTGTCACTACTCGGCTTTCCTGTTGTTTTAAAAATGCTTTGTTTCTCATTCATTTCGAATACACGTATAATCCATGCTCGCGTCGTCGTCCGCAACTTGCAGGCAGTGAAACACTAATATCTGTGATTAGATAAATAAATATGTAATTGCCTATGAATGCAGGAGTGAGATGATAAACTGAACACAGAAGATTATCATTATTCTGGCAAAATCAGGAGTTAAAAGTGAGTAATGCGAACAGTAACATGAACTGTTTACAAAAAATCGCGGCTTTCAAACCAGACCGCCTATGTCACTACTGAAGAGAATTGCCTAATTTTAGGTTGTCCAATTGATTGACGTGCAAATATTAACACCTGTAGAAGTGGGTACTCTCACTGTTGAATAAATGAGTATTGATGGCACAGGAAACAATGATATTGAATTGAGTCAACAAACTCCTGTCCACCTTCACTCACCCTATAATTTAATTTCTCAATCACAAACACTGCCTGCGCCGTGGTCGTGTGTCAGTCACAAATTGATTGATCGGATGGGATGAACCCCAAAGTCAAATCCAATCATGATTTGAGGAAGAAAAATGAGAAATTGGGTAGACTGTGTGTGGTGTGGATATGTTGTGAATCCAGCTCCACAATAATTTTTACTGTAAATTCAAGTGGATCCTTACTACTACTACGTATAACTTCTCAAAGAATCCCTACCAAATTCCTTAAAGGTGCGAAGATGTGTGTAGTACACATACAACCTTTCCCCCCTTACCCTCAAACACACGGCCATGGCATCCAATTCCAAATAACAGGATCTTTAACAATGCATGAACCGGCTTTGACAAGTCTTCAATATGAATGTATAATGTGAATTGCAGGGTTGGAAAATACCAAAGCACACAACACACTATACTTGGGAATTCCGACAACAATGATTGGGAATAAGAGACGGTGAACGAGTCAATGTCAGGGTTAGTACTACTGATTTGCGGACATGAATGTAGATGCCGGTGGTCAAGTTTCGAAGCAGATAGATTTAAAAATGAAACATGCTACAGGAGGAAATATCCTCGCGAAACACGATCATCTACATAATTCTTAGTAAAATAGCTAAAAGTTGATACACGAAACCATAGTTCTCTATCTATTTTCTAAATGCGTTTATTCTCCTAATAGTAGGGAAATAATGATATTATCACGCCAACGCCTATGTAATGTAAAAGTGATCCATCAGGTTTATGGTTCAAAGAGTCTCGGCGAATTACTACTCAAAATCTCGAATCATTCGATCGTGCATGGTTTCTCTTTTCTATCTAATTTTATTCGTGATCGTTAAAAAATGAAGTAAGGGTTTCTAAAAGTTTCAATTTCGAGTAAAATGGATACAAATTCTCAGATAAGCATAAATTTTAGGAACTTTGGATTCTGAAAACATTCACAAATTTATTTTTCAGTTGAAATAACCCGGACGTAAGTCTTTAAGGCAACGTATGACAAGTCAATACAAGTAGGACAAGTTAATGATTAGTGAAGCTAAATATATTTGAGTGCCGTAGCTTTATTACTCATAAAAACAGCATAAAAATCTCTATAGTGGATCCAAATGAAGCACGTTGGGCTCGAGTTGTACCCGATCAAAAATAGCCCAAAGCCCATGCAATCTTGAGCAATACCCGAGTTAAGTACGTGAGCAAAGTCTTGACCTACCTAAGGCTGCTACCTCGTCAGGATCCTCTTCAACAACACGTAGCTTGGTAGAATTGCACATGCATTAGTAAGCAAGGAGATTATTTTTAATTTTGGCCTGGCCTACACAGACGCAGGTGGTATGTTATGCTGAGCAGATTAGAATTAAAAAGTTGAAGCCCTGCGCAATCCTTGATTCAACTCAAACTCGTCCACGAATCCAACCAATTCATATTTAATTCCCTATAGTATTTTGAAATTGAGGAAAATCCAATAACACCACATGCCATGCCACCCACTTCACTTACTTTACTTAGTGGAGGAAAATGTGCAGACTTCTGCATGAAACTTTGTATTGCGCAGCAGTTTGAGGAAGTGAAAAAAACTAGTCCAATTTCTGCATCGTCGAATATCAATCCAATCCACAATTAAAATGTGAATGAATTCACACTCAAATTTATGTGAAACAATAGTACCCGCTTGCAACTTGCTTTATTACACATACCCTATCAATCAGCTTCAGCTTAACATGCAGGTAGGGTTCCCTCCATTCCAAATGCGAATTAAATTCGCACACTTCACCGCCCCCGCACTACACTGCACTGCCCTGCAAAATTACAACTGTTTCAAGTAGACACGTGCTTCGCGAAAAGAGAAGGAGAATGGATTGTGTAGTTTAGCAATACACAGAACGCAGTTGTAATAGTGAAAAAATTGCAAATATTTAAACAGAAATGAAGGAAAGGAATCACCTTGGGCGGTTGTACTAAAGTTTGGGCTATAAACCAATCTAAATCTCCGCGTGTCAATTTTGGCTACGCGCTGTTGATCAACCAAAAGAAAATTATGCTTGCCCAAACTGAGCAAAAAGATTTTTTGCTTGGAGGTAGACAAAACCGACTGACTCACTCAGATTCCAATCTCCTTAAATTGCTATTTACTAACTACTGTTAGTTTGTCCTTAACTTGTTGAGTTACAATGGAACTAAATCTGCTTTGGCTGTCGCTGTTACTCAGAGTTTCCAATCCCGTGCCAAGCTCTCATCTCAATTTAATCTTCCATTCTTGAACACACCCGAAATCGATTGTTGAACTTGACTAATCCTTGTTTTCTCTTGCAAATACTCCACATGCAATGGTTGCATTGATATTGATTTCAAATATTCTACAATTGATAAATCCTTGAATTGAAGTTAATTACTTGCACGCCATATGCCATATGCCATACAAGTGATCTAGCCGCTTTTCAACAATAATGTAAAGCTTTTCCCTGTGATTAGTTGGAAAATAATGATCCTCGTCGAACTGGTTATCACTTGTATTCTCTGTCTAACAATGCTCTTAATTCCTTCAACAGGTCAATAATAAAGGGATCCGGAGAAGGTAATTGTGTAGTTTGCTCACTGTCCGCTCAACTCCGTTATGTTGCAATTGACCATTTTCAGTTTCCCACATTTAATTAGATCTAACAGATCCAATAAAAACTAGCTAACATGAGAAAAGTCAGTCATTCACATCATGAAATTGCCACCTACCTGTTTGAGTACCGGAAAGAACTCCACCGACTTGAAATCCCATTATTAAATGACACACCACAACAAACAAGATGTAACCCCACTTCAATTAAAATCAAATTAAGGAAAATGTTACCGCCGTACAACAACTACATGCGAAAACATGACACAGACAACAAACTAACCAACTACAGTAATTAAGTGCTGTATATACAAATCTGTATAATATTTAACCGATTTGTAACTAACAAACCTACGATAGAAACTCTGAACTCCAACTAAAACAAATTTACAAATTTCATTATGAGTTTATCCTTTGCTCCCCATTCATATGTTTTTCGTCTTTCCCAACCACCCATTCATCATTCAATGACAACATAAACAATCAACACCCGCCCGCGCCCATGAAATTATCAAAAGGCTGTATGCAGAAACACATGTAATTTTGAAAATCCTGTAATGTTAAATGCCGCCAACGCGGCCTCACCCTTCAACTGATAACTCTCTTCGCACCCTTAATGAAAATGACAGTCCTGTAATGTCATTCACTCCTTTAAGGACGGGAATCACGGCAAATCTTTCACATCCTTATTCGCACTTGGCCGTCTTGGATATTTTTTTATTGCTCACATCAAGTGTCGACGGATGTTGCTCAGCTCAAAAAGGGATTTGGCGAGTGAGGGCAAGCCATAAAGGCCTACATGGTCACATTGACAACTTACAATTGCCAATTGCCCAACTTCCTCTGACCTCTCTAGCAAGCGAAGCAGCAGATGCTAGGGAGTGAAGGAGAACACAAAGTCTATCAGCTATTTATGTACTGTATTTTACAAGGATACATTTCATGGAAATTGAAATGAGGCATGAACGTCTTTTAGAATTTTAAAACCACAAAGTTTCCACGAGTTCAACGCTGTCCTGCCCCGCCTGGCATTTCATTACCGTTACTAAATCAAATTATAAGCAAAACCTCCTATCCCTAAACGCTATTGCTTATTTTGACGTGCTTGGGTGCACATTCATGGTCGCTCGTCATTTTGAATAAATTCTTGACTACAAGAATTTCCAATGTTGATAAATGGCAGGGAAGTTAATTTGGCAATGAGAGAGGGGAAACCCTGCCTAAATATAAGCCAACCTAAAGATGTTTTAAGCAGACTTTTTTCTAATTCTTTCAATTTCCAGCTTTTGAAAATTAGCATTTAATAATCCGCGACGCATACATAACTAAACATGAACAAAATCGTGGATTACAGGAAGAATTGACTGAAGGACACCTCAAAGTAGTCAGACGGCTCATCAACATAACTCCACGTCGTCATTTCCACAAAATGATTGTCATTTCCAAATCCTTTGGATGGGGAGTGGGGGGAATTTGAATTTAAATCCACTCGTTTTCATTTAAAGTAGGAGAGAAACAATGCGAAATTGTTTGCACCATACGCACGACTCGAGTCAGTGCGCACGAAGAAAGGGTTTTCGTTTCAACAATTCAAGTGACGAGACGATGCTTCCAAGTTTGTTTTCATTTCCATTTCAAGCCCAACCCGAATTAATTGTACGTTTCTACTACTTAAGTTGCCCACATGTCGCTTTCTTTGTGAAAAATTTCAATGTCGAGTTATTTCATCCTATTTAATTGAACTCTGACAAATGTCAAGTCGTTACTACGACTTTACGTAACGGAAGTGAGCACGCATTTCTTCAAGACTAAACTTCATCGCGTGCGTGCGCACATGCAAACTAGCCTACCTTAAAGGGTTGGATTTATAATTGCCAAATTGCCAATTGCACAGAGAAAATTCGATGCGTGAAACGTCAAAGTGTGAAAATTACACGCCGAAAGCACGTATGAATATAGCAAAATTAGATTTCCAAAACTAAGCATTGTTCAAATCGGGAAACTGTCGTACAATAATCCCCCTGTTTAACATGGATTAACCCAAGGCGATGACCCTCGTAAAACTACAACTCACAACACTTGGATTTTGGCACTTGATGCATTTCAGCATTTTCGAAAAACCGTCATAGGTACATGCATTTGCATTTTGACTGGAGGGTGAGGTAGGATCATAAAATTGTTGGCAACTAATCTAGATCCGAACTTTGCTCTTCGCCTCAAATGCGCAAAAAGAATTTACTTTGTTTTGTTTTTCAAGGAAAACAAGGTTTGGCTAAAACCTGGCCATAAACAAGCTGGATTTAATTTACCGCACAGCGGCAGTCAATAGGAATGCCGAACAAGGCAGTTTTTTTGTCATGTTGCGTAGCGTGTGAGTAATTAAATTGTAATTGTAATCCTTCAGAGTGAACATATGCATGATTCGGAGGATATGATACCTTGTTTCAAAATTCAAAGTTACACAACGTACTCAGGCAATAAACTATAAGCATTTGTTTTGTGCACATCCTCTTGGTGTTTGAAAAACTAATTTCGGCATGCGATCGAGTTAGCCGTTGTATTTTACTAGTCTGTAAACTACTGTAGTAACTGTCAAAGCACTACAAGGCATTTAGTTTGAAGTTGCGCTAATCATTAAAAAACGGTTTGACGTTTGGTTGGAAAGGTTGGTGTTCGCAGTTGACAGTTATAGATTTTATAACCACAATTATTGATCTACAAAAATATATTATTATCATGTACCAGCGATTAATCGACAAGGTGAAGTAACTTACTTATTTATAGCATACCCTGGCGTGCCTACAATAACCTACCTAAACTTTGATAATATGTAAAACTACAAAACCTGGCTAGTTTCTTAAACTTAAGAAATCCTCAATGACGTCAATGACAAGAAACTTAATTAAACCCGTTAGGTACAACCACAATCAGACATATAACATGATATTTACTTTGACTAACTCCTACCCCTACCACAATTACAGTTAAATTGCAGTGCAATGGCTCTGATCTAATGATCTTAACACTAACTTCACAATTATTAATTGATAAACCTGCCTTCCCCCTTAAATAAATATCAAAATTGCAAAACTCCCATAAATAATTTAACTCACCGAAGACAGTTAGCAGCTAAAGTTCCAGTCACCGGTTCGTCATCCGTTTCACTTATGACACAATTTATCCTACCCACACTTCACTGACTGCTGTCGATATTCCCCCGATCCACAATTCACTTAATACCGAATTAAAGTCTGTCCATCCAATGCCGAATTGCCGACAAATATTGTAAAGTATGTTCCTCCTCTACTCGATGCTCTCCTCATTCAACACGATGGAGGTCAGGTCAATATTGTGTACAGCACAGTCCGCCGGCGAAATGAAACAGTCCTAAATAGTTAATTATCCTTGTATTAATGCTTTACTAATGGACCATACTAACAGACAGGCAGAGTATATATTTTTGACTAGCTGGGATGAAATGAGGGGGGCAATCCGTGGCATGTAAAAGTGTGTGTTTGGTGGGCAAGCCTTGAGGCGGGTGAGGAGAATGTATCCCTTATACATGCAACTTCAACAGGTACAGGCAAGGCGAAGCGTGAGAAATACCTCAGATTATCAAATGTTCATAAATCCTAATCTCATAGTATGCATTATGCATTATGTGGTAATGCAAGGAGATTGACCTGACCTCGCGATGTTTCAATTGTCTGTGATGTAGACCTGTTTACATGTCATTGGATTTCGGATTGACATGGG
>JAAXYW010002215.1:0-16476 GCA_036851895.1 Orthonychiurus folsomi
GCCGAATATCCGGCTCCGGCCAAAGGCCGGATATCACTATCCGGTGCATCCCTACTAAATAGGGTACTCTCTTGAATCAATGTTAAGTATAATTTGATTTCAGACAGACACGCACGCGTTTTTTCATTGAAGGACTGCCTTATCTAACTCATAGCTAATAATTGAATATGACTTTGTATACAAGTTCGTGTTTTACATTTTTATTTTCAATCTACAGTCAAGCAAATGGAACTAAATTATATGTAACTCAGGGACTTTTGAAAAAGAGCCATAGCCATAGCATCAACTTGCGTGGCACAACGAACGTACCAATGCAGATGTACATACAATGCAATTAGTAATGTCTCCAAGCCAAGTTGCCAAGTACTTGTACCACAATATAGGAAATTGCAAATTCAATTCAAATCCATGTTTTTGGTCGTTTCGCCAAATAGTCAGAGAGCGCGGGGAGTTTGAAAACCGCCTCCCGAAAAATTTGTAGTGCTGGATAAGAGTTTAAAAACTCCTTAGACACAACCAATTCTTCCCATATTTCAAGCCAATTTGCCAAGAGCAAATCAGCCCAGGAGAGCTTATTCCCTGCTATGAATGGCCCACCCTCCGTTTCTGAAACTAGCTGATTAAATATATTGTAGTACTTGGGGAAAACATTGTTTACGAGATCTGGTTTCATCTCTGACTTCTTGTCCGCATCTTGTTCCAGGACAAAAGGACGAGCAGCTATGTATGTGCGTGTGCATTTAGAAACAGGAAACGCATATTAAATTTGTCTTGCCAAGCCAAACAGAATTAAATAAAATTAAAATAGATAATTACCTAAACGAATCTCAGTGAGGATATCAGCTAGTTCATCACAGCGAGCAGCTAGAAGATCATCTTCTGGAATCATTTTGAAGATTTTCCCCAAATATCTCATTATGGTCAAAGACTGTGTTAATGTTTTTCCATTGTTGAATTCAAGTACTGGGAGTTGCCCGAATCCAAGTTCTAAAATTTTAATTAATGTTGATTGAATACTGTAGGATTCATGACGGGTTTGTAGAGATTGTGGGTTCAAAAATAATTTTTGAAAGCAAGAAAAAGTACTTCCACATATGTCCATGTTCCTCACCCTTCTTAAGATTTCCTGGTGCTTCCCATTCAGTCCACTCAATTCGTTTGTCTTCAAACGTAACATTATTAATTGCAAAAATAAACCGAATTGGTTCAGCAACACCTAATTTTAATTTAAAAATTTATCAGCAGGAGGATGATATTACGAGTAAGGTTCCTCTTACCTCGCACATCAAAGTAGTATAACTTGTATCCTGACATTTTCCAAAAGTGAAGCAGATGAACAAAATGATCTGAATTCTTGTTTGAGCTTGACGAAAGAACAAACTTTGAGTGACAATGATAACAGCGATTTATATACCTTGCAAGTAAGCTTGGCAATTGCCGAGCCGATATAATGCGATGCAATAGCAGGAGAACGCAGAGATTATTTATTCTATTCAAGATATAGGAAACTTGATATATGATTTCAACATTTCTCGACCATGAACTGCGTACTTCAAGATTACGTATGCATTTTCAAAAGTTAACTCTTACAGCATTGAGCAATGAATAAATAAAGCTATGATTGATTGATTGAATGCAAATCTGTTCTGGAAATCCGTGACGCTTCGACTGCCTACATTTTAAATGCTTGAAGAGGTGAGAGGTTGTAAAACGTATTGGTTGTGTTATATCAAAACGTAGCTAATTTTTATAGTTATATGTGGCTATCACTCAAGAAGTAATATAGGTAAATCGATTATAGAGCTACCCGGCTATACAAACTACTTAAGATTTTTTAAAAAAATTAATAAATAGTCTTGGATTTGTAGTGCAGTGCCCGATTTTGTTGGTAAAGCTAAATACTAAATTGAAATCCTATTTCTTTCACACCAAACGAAACTAGGTAGTTGATAACGTCCAAGCTCATTATGATACACGTAGAACTTATTTACAAAGTCAAGAAGAATAAGATTTTCGCAATGGTAGAGTTTTCCAGAGGTAATTCTTATTCTTACTAAAATCTGAGCTAGCAATAAAGGTCCAGTGACGTGTAAAATGTGAATTGTAATACCCGGAAGCAAAAAACTTGTTTGAAAATGTCTAGTATTACAGCAGCATGTATCCTAATGCGTTTAGCATCTGTCTGCTCTCATCTGTGTAATCCATACGTTGTAGTGTAGTAGTTGTCTAGTCAGTCTGCTCTGCATTTATAGCAAGTAACAATGCATTCCAACACGATTTCAAGTCGCATTGTCTTGGAACGTGTGAAAAAGTGGTCAAACCACCAAGACAGCCTGCCTCCTTTTCTTTTGAAATAAGCAAGAGAGACTGGAATTCCTTCCTATAGAATGAGGCGCAAGATAATGTGGGAATCAGCGACGCATAACCCTTTTCTGTAGGAAAATCCGGCGCTCCTCGCCGTCCTCGCAAAGTCAATGTATTTTGCAAGGGAAAGGGTTGAGCGGAGCCGAAAAAAGAAGCGCGTGGATTCCCCACCCCCAAATAGCTAGCAGGGATATAACATTTTTAGAGCAGAGGTGGAGAAGAGTTTACTTTACGCACTGTAAGAAATGGATGCAATGCAACATGCAACTTCGATTTTGCTATTATTACTACACAGTTAAAAAGTAAAGTGTTCTAAATTCAAAAATGCAACACTCCAATTGCAAGTGCCAGATTCTGAGCTAAGCAGATTTCCAGTTAATAAGCAACCAAGAACATTGCACTTAGCTAGCTAGGAAGTCATATTTGCACTAAATTGTAGCAGAACCCTTTACTATTTTTTATTATATCCATTATCAAGTCAAATTAAAGGCTTTTAGCCACCAGTGATCAGCAAAGATCAATAACATTCAAGATTTTTATCAACTTGAAGTAAGAAAACACAATCTCAACGTCACACGGAATTTGCAATCATAGACACTTGAAATGTAATAAAATATGAAATGGATAATATTACCCTGTGTGACGCGATCAACTCAGTTTGCCAATTGTGTTGTACTATTATTGCACGTATAAAACTTGTTCGAATATCGGGGAAATCATATTTCAGTGCAAAAGAGCTTACTATTTTAGCATTTCTCGCTGCAATTTGCAAATTGCCCATTCTCTGCTAGGGTTTCAATATTTTTGTTTCAACAAATCACTTGTACTTTTTGCAAGTGAATTAATATCACTAATTGTCATCTAATTGATCTAATCTGTTTTGTTATAGATTGAAATAAAGTTGAAAATTCTATGTGGTCGTTTTCGCACCTCTTTGTGCGTGGACGAGGAGGAGGGCTGTTTGCAATTTCCCATGAATGCTGGCTGTGTTGAAGGAATGGTGAATGTCCCCCGGCCACCGAGCAATGACCCTCTTTCCCATCCATCCACATGTACACAATTACCCCTCTCGGCCCCACAAGCCAACCAAAGCATGTGGATATGTTGCCCATCATTTTTTTATCCCACACTTGCATCTCGTGTTGATTAGAAAATAAAAACTAAACCTCACCACAACTTTTACAGTCCACACTTTTCTTTCCTCTCCTCTTCTTGTCAACTATGGAAAGGAGGGCAGGGTTCGTTTTTAAAAATCAAAGCACATTATGACCAAGAAGAACAATGTGTCTGTGTTTGGAGGGATTTTAAATTTTTAAACCAGAAAGTACAAGTAGTGTCTACGCACCGCGCGGCGGGCGGACGGACGGACGGAGATTAATGTTAATCCGCCGGTTTAATTGCAGTGTTAAATTGTGAGTGCATTCAAAATTGTTTCAGTCAATGTTGTTGTTGAAGTGTGTATGTGGATTTATTCAAATCAACGGATATTTTTAACGGAGAGAACAGCTGGGATTCAGGAGGAGGGAATTTGACACGAAAGTCCCCTCTGCTCTACATGCTCGGATCTTATTTTGTAAAGGAAGCAAGGGAGAAAATATTTGGAAACATGCCAATGTTGATGCTCACAACTATAGCATTTTACCTAGCATCCACTCAAAGGTTTTATTAATCAGGAGTTCAAATCTTGTGTAACCGAAGCCCAGGGGAGGGCGGAAGACCGGAAGGAAGTGGAACCTAAGAAGTAGGACATCTGCACCATGGACGAATACTCGGACTCAAGTAAGCACACTGTTAAGAATAATATTTGTTAATTAGGTTAATCTGCTCTACAACACATTTTAAATTAGGGTCATCTCATGAGCACGCACTGCTCTAAATGCTGATGTAGTATCATACACATTACGCGCATGCTGTAGCTACACCTGATCTTAAATGCGCTTTTAGCTTCTTCGAAGCAATAGTTCGGGTGACAATTGACCAGGTATATCTTCATAAAGACTAGAAGACGGACGGGGACGGATTAGCTTAATGAATTTGATTTGAATTACGCTTGAAGGAAAGGCTCTATGATCTTCTATGAAGTAAATTCATAGGTAATTATTTCATTCACCGGTGGTATTTTCCTGTCACGTGTTTGCATCCTACTTAGGTTTTAACAAACACAAACACACGGAGGTTAGTTAATGTGATGTACACAGTGAACATCATATTACATTCTCCATGTGATGAAATCACTAATGTATGTGGAACACAGAAAATGCTGAATGTGTGAAATAATGTACTAGCCGACGAGGAAAATTTGTGAATGATAGTTGCAAATTACAAATTGATAACACAACATCCGGAAGTTTTGCGGAGTCTAGTTCTGTAGTTCAACTGAGGTCAGGCCATCAATCCTATAGGATCAGGAATAATAGAGAAAAATTATTTCTTTACAAAAAGTAGAGAATCCGGAGAATGTGGTTTTGAATAATATCGGGAATCAGATTTCACAATTGGTATGGTTGTGAAATAGCAATTTTTTATAAGATGTTTGACATTCTCGTGGAATTAATAGGATCAGATATTGTTTGTTCGGGCGCCCTACCGTTTGGTATCACCATTTCTCCCCATTGGTTTGCACTTCTTTCAGTTGTTAGATTACCTAATCGACTTTTTGAGAAACAATTGGGAAATATTTTAGCGACGGTTGGGTTGGTCTAGACTGAAATTGTTTTATGCTCTTCATATTATAATTGCAGATTGGGCATCCTATTTAAAATTCCCAATAAAGCACAAACCAGGCTGGTAAATTTCTTCTAGAGATTGTGGATTGTGGAATGATTTATTAATGTCACCAAAGTACATTCCTCTCAACAATACGAACAAGTCACATTGAATTATCAGATAGTGTCTCTAGTTCAAGTGGGCATCTGCTTCGTGCATGTCATTGTCATTGTGCGTTCTTTCTTGAAATATGCCTTAATCAAAATTGAGAAATATGATTGAACAATGCGCCAAATACTGTTTACCGTGTTGCTGACCGTCAATGCGTCATTGTATGCAGGTTAAGTTGCTTCTGCAAGTACAACGACTTTTGTGCAGTTTGCACTTGGTTGGTAGTAGGTGGTAGTGAAAAGATCTCGCATTAAGTCTACTCCATAATTTTTTCCCACCCAAGAATTGCACCTGAGTGGAGCTAGAGTTCGCTATGTGAATCTCTGCTCAGCTTGTGACTACTAAAACCTTTTGCCAATTTTTGTTGCAGAAAGGTGCCGCAGTTGGCTGTTGGCTTGCGCTTGGCATGTTTCAACGTTTCCCAGCTCATTTGCATCATTGCATTTATAATTCAACTCAAGCATTTATTTACTGATGCTAACTTTTATATATTTTAATGCAGGAACGGAACTTTGGTTACTATTTTACTGAAATTATTCACTAAACCGCTAGCAACTAAATTTTTGTTCAAGTTTAACAGTAATACATTTTTACATATCAGGCGTTTTTAATAAGAATTAAAACTACTGACGAAGAATTTATCATTTCTTTTAATTAATTTGTTATCTTAAGAGAAACACTCACTGATTTCCACCTGATTTGTTTTCATTTATTGCAAAGTTGGCATAAACCCGAGAAAATTTGTTTTCACCACTTCAAACTTCACAAAAGTTTTACCAATGCTCTTGGCACATAACAAACAGCTTTCTGTTTTTCATTCTGAATTTTGTTTTCACGTTCCCTTCCTAGTTGAGTCATTCATTCAAAACCATCAGTAATACATTTCTGTCTACCAGAAGCTCTGTTCATCGCATAATCTTGCTGACTCGTCCTATTGTCATATCAAGTCCCATTATTCAGGTTAGCATCATTTTGAAAATTGAAAGACATAAGCATAGTTCCCAGTTTAATCCAAAGAATCCAGTCCCGCTAGTAATTATATAACATAGTTTGGTTTTAAAGTGCAGTGTTGTGTCATGTGGATTCAAAGGACTGATGTTTGCATTTTTCTGATTGGTAAAGTGCTTGTCCAGCTAAAAAAAGGCAGTAGAGCAGTGCCATTGCCATTATAAATATTGTGGAGCCGGACATGGATCACTATTTTACTATGTGACAAACCTTTGCTATATGAGAAGTCAACACACTATGAAGAACACCGACCCCATTCGTCAATTCGTCTTTGCTTGGCATTCCATTCTGTAATTTGCAACCTTCTCAAGTTCAAGTGCAGAATAACAAAGCCAAATACGTAGTTTGCGTACTACAACTTCCTACAACTAAAACTATACATGTGCAGAGCATCCATTCAAGTAGTCGGTTGGTATTTTACAAATGCACTTTAATTTCATATTGTACGAGTCCACTTTTGACCAACTTGTACCCACTGACTAACTGATCCACATATAGTAAAGTGTCTGCCTCTTTTCCTACAGATGCTTGCTTAATGGAATTAGATTTCCTAATGTCACAAGTCTGGGCTGGTGTAATTTGCATGAGATGTGCTCTCTAATTAATTATTGTTTTATTCCGTTCATATCATTATCGACATTGACAAGTATTGTTAGACGTTGTTAGGACTTGTCCGCCCGTGATTTAAGGAAGGGAATACAATAATGGTTTTTAGCATGAAGCCAAACGTGGGGTTGATCAAGCTAATGAGATTCTTTTCTTCGGTTTTATTGCTGACGGAAGGTTTTTTTAATGTTATTTTATGCTTCAGTTTCAGTTGTTATTGTTCTTCCCATTGACTCGACAGATTTTATCCAAACCATGCATGTCTGCAACGTGCAAGTTTGTCGTCAAGAGTGTAAATACGAAATGGAGAGCTATCGATGAAGGTTTTGATCAAATGGGGTTAGCTTCACCCCTCCTTATCCATTTCTAAGGAAAAATACTGTGGAGTGGAGCGTAATATTATTTGAAATTTTTCGATCCTAACCCCTCTCGACAATTAATCCCTGGTTGTTCCGTTCTGTTTTATGTTAATGGGAAAGTATATAGTCATGTGTGTCGGTGTTGTCACCGTCGTGCTTACTTGCGTATTCTTGAGGAGTGCAAATGCAAGTCTGTTCATTTTGAACAATATCTGGAGTTCCGCACATGGAGAAGTGGAAATATTGTTTTACATTCATCCTGTCCAATAAAACGCTCACCAGTTTTGATTCGCTACTGAATAATTCCTGACGGCTTTCCAGTTCGGCTCCGGCTTATTTTCTTGCAGTTACTTTTTTTCCCCACAATTACCTAATCCAATACTGTTAAAAAGATTACTACATAAAATCAAGATCAACAACCACCGATTTGTAAATCAAATCGTTTTGAAATTTAACTTGTGCGGCTTTTCCAGAAGTTTTTTTTAACATCCAAGTACTATGTCTTCCTATTACTATCTTTCAAAGTTCCCTCAACCCCCTTCCTATAACTATGTGGATACAAATAATTACAATTCTAGTAATTATAATTATGTGAAAGATTCGCTACTGAATAATTCCTGACGGCTTTCCAGTTCGGCTCCGGCTTATTTTCTTGCAGTTACTTTTTTTCCCCACAATTACCTAATCCAATACTGTTCAAAAGATTAATATATAAAATCAAGGTCAACAACCACCGGTTTGTAAATCAAATCGTTTTGAAGTTTAACTTGTGCGGCTTTTTCAGAAGTTGTTTTTAGCATTCAAGTACTATGTCTTCCTATTACTATCTTTCAAAGTTCCCTCAACCCCCTTCCTATAACTATGTGGATACAAATAATTACAATTCTAGTAATTATAATTATGTGAATGTTTACGGCGATGGTGGTTTTGATGGAGGCCAGGTTCCGGATATGGATTTTGATTTGGTTACTGGAAGGTCACTCCAGCATTTTGAAGCCTTTGATTCCGACATCACTGCTTTGGCAAAAAGCATGGGTATGTAATCAGCATCTGTCCGTGAAACATGTCATGATTAGATTTCCAAAGCAGCGGTTTCCTATTGATACTAAAGATTTAATGAACCTTTCCCACTGTTGTATGCGTGTTATCCATCACGGCTCTGGAGGAAACCGGCTAAGTATTGAATACCCATTCATCCATTTTAATGTTAATGAACAGTGGATTGAAATTCCGTGAGCTATTGTGTGTGTGGTTTGGGTTGAAATTGTTATTTTAGTCATTATAAGTGGGAAATTATTTAAAAACGAAATTTCCGGAACATGACAGAATTCCCATTGAATTTCAAGGGTAACTGATTTGCTAATTTCGCCATGCATTGCAGACAATAATCAAACGTTCCAATAATGGGCAAAGGCATTGACACTTCATTTTGGTTGTATTAACAAAATCCTTTTCAGAATATATTTGAACTCAGGATTAATACTTAAGGGCAGGCCCCCGCGAATCTGATCACAACTACATACACATACACGTGGCAGTGTTAATTTACGTGGATTGGTGGTTGGTTGAGCGAAAACGAAGGGAAATGATATGCGAATTCATTTGAATGTGTTAATTTGGTTAGAACCATACGAACTCACCTTTTTAGCAAGGCAACAACATGCTGTCACATGCCTCGCATGATGTTTGCTGCAAAAATATTTGTTTTGTAACTTGAAAGAGGCTGAGGATGAGAGTTCGTGAACTTTCAAGGTTTTCCAGGAATTGGCGAATAAATAATTTAAGTGAATTTACAACTGACGGGTTAGGGTCGGAATGTTGAGTTGAAGGTACGTATTGCGTGCCAGGTAAAACCTTGGCAAGAAAAACCTTGTTGAATACGGATATTGGAAAGGAACCGGGAAACCTGCTATTAAATATTGAAGGGACAATGGCTTATACGTGCGAGTGTGGGCTATAAAAAAATAAATGGTTTAAAATCTTTTCCGGATTGTTCCTACCCGGCTTTAAACTTAAAAGGGTTGCATCACAAAAAGTCATGCGGGACTACGTAACTTCAAGTCTGAAGTATTTCTGACGTTTCCGTCTAATTATTGTCACTTGCAAATTTGCACGTTTCATTTTCAAGGTCTGTAAACTAGATGTGTTCCGGAAACGCGCAGTAATGTATTCTCACTGGAAAGCGGAAAGGGTGACGAATGAAGAAAATAAAATATTTTGCAGGGTTTGGGGGGTTTGTGCTTATTTGCGAATAAGTAAAATACGTTGTACCTGGTTTGGCAATGAGTGCGTAATTGCTTTTGCTATTTTTCCATTCTTTTGATTTTAAGATTTACCTTAAGGGCTCTCGGAACCGAGATATTACTATTCCGTGTCAGCTGGGAAATGTATGAGATGAAAATATTTTACAGCCAGCTTCTTCGTTCAGATAAAGAATAGCCCAGGCATGCACACTGCACTGCAAACACTCACTCAAATGGAGTTACCTCATCCGCCCAATGTTACTGATGCACATCAATTTGAAAGCGGCTCCTATTTTTCTATTCTGGTTGGCTGGTTGGTTTGGAAATGGAAATTCCTTATCTTCTTTTCCATTCCTTCCCATAATTTAGTTTTTGCATCCTTCTCTTTTCTTCTTGCAGTACTGTCGTATGGAGGGAAGGGAATTTGAGATGTTGAAAGAAACTTCTTTCCAAACTTTTTACATGATTGGCTTTGTGTATGTTGTAATAATCTCGGCCCTTCATTTATTTCTATGAGGACATTTTATTCCAGTTCTTTTTCTTCTGAGGCTGTGACAACCAGTTTAGGATGTCAGATGAAATAAAGATTTCTGTTTGCTTGTCAATTTTTGACAAATGGCAAAGGAGAAGGAGGGTAGGAAATCCAAGGACTTTTAGTATTTTTATTGCTGGAGAATTTGGCCGAGTTGACTCCAGAGCTGGAAAAAACTTTTTACATGATTGGCTTTGTGTATGTTGTAATAATCTCGGCCCTTCATTTATTTCTATGAGGACATTTTATTCCAGTTCGTTTTCTTCTGACGCTGTGACAACCAGCTTAGGATGTCAGATGGAATAAAGATTTCTGTTTGCTTGTCAATTTTTGACAAATGGCAAAGGAGAAGGAGGGTAGGAAATCCAAGGACTTTTAGTATTTTTATTGCTGGAGAATTTGGCCGAGTTTTGAGCTGGAATAAGAGGGGGATCTAGTTGTTGTAAAATGCAAGACTCGGTTTTGTATTTTGTTGGTACTTGGAAATCTCTTGGAGATCTCAGAATTCTGTCATAAATATTTATAATGTTTTTAACAAATTGACAGAGGTGAGCTGGACTTATGTGGTCACCGAATAAGGCCTAATTCTGGAAAATAGATTAAAATGTCAGGAAATGGGCATGACATTGTTTGCACTTTGCATTTGTATTTGATATAAAGTAATTTGATCAATGTGCAACACAACGCAATCCTCCTGCATGTGTTCCTTTTTGTAAAGAACTCAACAAATTGCATTATCAATGAATATGCATTAGGGGTTGCTGACAGATGTCCCATTGAGTCCTCCTGATATTGTTTTATTCCATGGTCGGAATAATAATAAAAATAAAAAGATTAACTCAAATTGTGATATCAGTGTTCCTACAGTGCACTGCTCGTGCACTCACCACGGATCAGTCCTCTAAAATCCTAGCATTGCCGGATTGCCAGCTCAATTTGTTGATTAGCAAAGACGAAACATGGAAAATAAATGCATAAATTTACTAAGTCCATTTTTCATATTGTGGTCGATTGATAATGTCTATTTGAAGCTAGATTTTTGCAATCTAATGGCTGGGAAAAAGGGCATGTGCGTTTTACAATGAATGCACTTGATGTGCGTTTGCAAAGTTTTGTCAATAACTGATTGGATGGTGACGCCCGCCTGCACCATTTTGTTCACATTGCAAAAATAATCTCAAATTGGTAAAGTTTTTATATTGGACACTCCTGTGGTAGTGAATGAGATTGGATGACGTAGCTACTTATGCTATATAGCAAGTGGATTCTCTGAAGGATAAAATTTAGCTGCTGCATTCAAGCTTGTTTGAAGTGAAATTCCTGGCCTAAAGGTTGGGAGCTCCAAATTCAATTACCTAATTGAAGAGTCGTGGTCTCTAAAATGTTAAGGGCTTGTATTTTACATGAGGCACACTTTATTTCGCAGCGGTGTTGTTTAAGTTCGTTGACAGTAGAATTCTCTCACATGTGCTGTGACAGTGAAAGCGAAAGCTCTGAAAGCTTTTACTTTCTTTCAAGTTCAGAATCTATAAAAGTAGTGGTTAGATTAGCTTGAACGAAGTTTGCCATTTACTCAGGCACGGTTGCAGCTTTGATCCTGCTTTCTCGTCTACGAACATGAGTTGCCGTTGCCTTATGCGGTTGAGACAGAGGCGGAATAAAAATCCAATATTTATTATCGTATTGTCTTACACTTGTAGTAGTAATATGTGTTTTCAAATCAAGTGTAGTAGGAATTGAAATAGAATTCGAGAGTAAATTTATTAGATGAATGAGTATTATGGGTGAGACTTAGCTGCGGAGTAGAGTAAATTATGATTGGATGAATGGGTGAAATAGGAAGGTAGCAATAAGGATTAGGGGGAAATAATTTTATTAGTAATGATTGAACCGAGGAGGGACTTAATTTGATTCAATTCAGGAAATGTCTGACCCAATTATTTCTATTCTCTAAGGGGAGGTACAAATAAATTGTCTCGGAGTGAGAAAGGATATTGATTACATCGACGACGAGGAAGGAAATGAATGAACTAGTTAAATTTACGCTACGTGCCTTACGCATACGAGAAAGTCAATGACAGCGACCTTATAGTAATAGTAAACATAAAACGGACACGATATAAATACCAGGAAAAGCAAGAGTAGTAGTAGAGGAGAGTAGGAGTACATAGTTCTGCTCTACACATAATTTGATGTCCAAAAGATTTTAAATTCCAAAAATGTGGTTTTATTAGGTCCGGTGTGTAATACGTAAATACGTTCTTGATATTTATTTTCAATTTGCGTTACAATGCTCATGGCAAGGCTTTCTTGACTCGTCAAAAGTCTGGCATCACAAGTGAGGATTCTTAATGCATTCTTGCGTGACAGATGACTTATGGTCGTCATGCATGCTATATTTCTTTGCTTCTTTGAGCGAAAGCCTTTTAGTTTTCTTCGTATCGCCCATGCACTTTTGATTAACTTTTTTTTTGTCCGTGTAAAATAATGAGCTTTGTCCAGAATCCATACATACACACATACACATACCTATCTACCTCTTGTCCGTCTTTAACGAACCATTGCTATTCCTTAATTATTAGTCAGCAGGAAAGAAATTGAGGGGATGGAAAGATGTGCTTGTGTTCATATGTAGCAACTCAAGTCAAGTGCACGTGAATCGAATAATAAAATTGTAATAAAAAAATGTTGATGCTCCCAAGTCGCAGCCATTAAACTCTTTAATAATCATGCCGGCTTATGCATTAAGTCGTAGAACTGGATAAAAAAAAGTGCCTGGAGCTACTACAACCAAGTTGTGTCTGTTGAGTATTATTGGCAAAAGGATTTGGCGGAGAGGGAGATTAGGGTATGGAATGTGGTGTATGCATCGCCGTCTGTAGTAATGATAATTAAATTATGATTTATTTTTGATTTTTCTACAATAATTAAAAAGTTTTCACACTTCATTCAAATCTGCCTAGCAATAAAACTAGCCGCCCCTCGTAAACCTTTAAGAAAAAAATTGAAATTCCCACACACAATGCCGACTACTGGCAACACACCCCATTGTCCAATATATTTTTAAAAGTCCATTAGCCTGACCAGCTTAATCCAGGATGGGCTTATGATTTATACACGACGTCGCCGTCGACAGGGCAGAAGCATGAGAAACATTACATGTGAAAAATATTCCTCAATGTCAAAACCCCCCACAATGTGAGTGAATATTCCCACAGCTCCCGCGTGCCTGCTGGTGCTGGTGTGCCAAAAACTTTTCAACCCAACCCACTTTTCCCATTCCTGGCTTCGTATTGGATGGAAGTCTCTCTCCTAGGTGTGGATGTTGAGAGACATGTGCGAAAAATCCCAAGGTCACACTCAGGAACCTAAACCAACGCTTTGAATGTTGGTGATGGACGAGAGGAGAATCGATTCTCGGTTTTCAAGTGGCGCCTAAGCTTCGCCAAAACCATAGCCCCCATTCAGAATGTGTAGGAAAGGTACAAAAGGTTTTGAACCAGAGTCACAAAAAAAAACTTCATTACTATTTGTATTTGCAATCCTCGTCCCCTAACCTTTTGCCTACAAACTTGGAAAAGTTAACCTACTACGTAACGAGCGTCTATTGACGAATGGATGGGATGTGGATGCCCTTCACGGCATGCATGCAATGCGATGTAGCTAATCTAAATTCCCCACCCTCCTGTATGTATGTATGGCCTAATACATTGTTAGCGTACCATGCTCAACTTTTTTTGGTTACTCAACTCTCCCGACGACTACGGGAGAGTGGGTTGAACTCTTTTCCTCGCGTTTCTGTGTTTTTAGGACCATGGACGCGCGAATGAATCCTATATCCGTTTTCACTATTACTCGTAGCAGCTTTGCATCCGTATGAGGTAATGTATGAGGGTATTTGACAGGGAACCTCATATTGGCAATCATATGAAATTTGCACTGCACTAGTTTTTTTTTATTACAAATTTGGACAACGTATGTCGTTTGTTTGCAATAAATTTGAATTCAATATCAGCCACATTTTGTTTTCTGCTAAAATGTGATATGCGATCCACAAGCAGCGCACAAATTTCTATAACAAATAATTTTAGAAAATGGGAGGAATGAGTCGGGGTGAGGAAAGGGAAGAGGGTACGTTAGTAATAGTTAAAGGATAGGACTATTGGGATGGAAGGGATTTTGAGGGCTCTAGAAGACTATTGAGTTTTCCAGGTTCTATGCTCTCCTAGCTCCTAGTACTAGTCGAAGTTGGTGGGATTGTATACTTTGAGCTCAGTCAACCTTGCCTTTTAGTACGTGTGGCGTGGGACTGCGTTTACATCTATAGACGAGCCGACGGCCCCACACAACCACACAAACTCACGAAGCAGGCAGTCAGTCGGTTCACAGTTGCTGTAGGTCGAGTTCTAATCCAATACTCGTCGTCGACCTCTTCTTTTACTCTCCTCTTTTTTTCCAAAAAAAAAACTCATACATTTGAAGGATTTAAATTGATATCCAAGAAATATAAATCGTCTGCCCTTCGGTAAAGTTGGGATTGTAAATAGGAAAATTATTTGCATTTTCTGTGCACCAAATTTCCGTCCAATACATACATCAACATACAAACACAAACTCAACGAATTTTACATACATAAATCTAATCGAATTACAAGTACCTAAAAAGAGCAAAAAAAGAGAAGTGAGTATACCAAATAAAGTCAAGTCAGTTCAAACGTAAATTGTGTTTGGAAGATGTAGAAAGTGAACCAACGTACGTTTAACCTTACGTGCTCGTAGTACCTGATTGGAATTTTCCGGTGATCCTTGTGTGGAAGAGAAGGGGGAAGAAAATTTTTGTTTATTCTCTTATGACATTGTACCTGGTTTTGTTTTGAGTAATTTGATTTCAAATTGAGAGTTGTTTATAGAAACTCGCACGGTACGTAGAGTTGAGTGGATGATAATGTGAAGGAGTAAGTGCATGAAGACACTTGGATTTAATTTTGCCACGTGGACAATTGTGCTGAAATCAAAATATTTAGCGTGCGTGGAAAATGCTTGGATCCATTAAACTGATAGTGACAAGCGGATCCTGTTCTGAGCATCGGCAGAGTTTAAATTTCATCAAAGACTTGCCGGGACATTTAATGAACATGAGCGTCGTCAAATAGCAACGCCTTCATATCAAAGCAGCGGCGTGACGGAGTTTGGAGATTAAATCAAATTAAATTTTTTTTTGATTCCGGTTGTGTTGCCGGTAAATCGGCGCAATCATTAAGATTACGGATAAAGACGGTTTAGCGGGGAAGGGAAAGGTTGGGAAAATGAAGAAGGACAAACCTATGATGAGTGTGACAGCCATCATTCAAGGGTCACATTCTCATTGGAATCCCAGGAATGGCGTCACTCGTAAGTTCAAAATCTTTAATTAGGGAATAGGGAAATTAATTAATGGCGGGGAGTTCCAGGTTTTTAGTTGGCCTAAATTCTGAACTTCGGTGCATATTGGGATTGGCGTGGAAATGGATGTGCTAGATACGAATAGGGGTGTATCTCTTTTCATGCCCTTCGGATTTGGACGGGAAAGGAATGAAATGAGGGGAAAGTAGGTTAGGACTACTTTCACTTTTTGGCAAGGGCAAGGTGCCTTTCACCGTTTGTGCATAATGCGACTGTACGTACACTTTGTGAATGAACGAGCTTGAAAGCAGTCAGTGGAGAAAGTTAAAAGTTGCTTTCACCCCCGCTTATTAAACACATACAGATGGAAATAAAATTACATTTCATTCAATTTGTATCAATTTGAAGTTTTTGGATTTGATTTGGGAGTGTAAAATGGGACCTCCTATAAGCATTTTTTTGAAAATTCAACATCATAATCTTAGCAATAGCAAAAGACTTGATGATTCTTCGATTGCAGCGTATCACGAAAGCTGAGCCCAGCTTCCCTTGATTTAATGCACTTAAGGACTCATTACTATAATTGGGGATTCCGCGGGCTCGTTACATTGAATGGGATGATATTTACGCGTATGGCGCGTCGCGCGTGGGTATGAGAAAATCCTAGTTATTCGAATCCACGTCTAAGTTGTTCCGATTTATCTAGTAATGGTAGTTCAGTAGCAGTAGTGATGCCAATTTATTTTTGTCAGATCACTCAACTTGATAGAGCCACTTGCTGGCAAATGGAAGATAATGAACAAAGTTCACAGATATTTGTGCTCCGTCCATCATCTCCATTTGTGCTTGTGCTTTCAAATGCATGGATGTATTATTACTATATGTCCGTTCCATTTCTCATACTGCGTGTAATTTTAAAGGTTGGCTGCTGCACTGCGTGGACTGAGTTGCTAACCTATCTGATCTTTTTTTTCACTACTGGTCGATCCATTGATCGCCTTTACCCGAGTTTGTTCACATTCGCGGGCAGTGAGGCAATGGGTTATTGCAAATTTGTGGATATGAAACACAATGCAATGGCAATGGCATACAACCCTTCCGTCAC
>JAAXYW010002216.1:0-16467 GCA_036851895.1 Orthonychiurus folsomi
TAAAACCCAGCGAGCGTAGCGAGCACGAAAAATTTTGCTTGTATTTTCCTTCGGTAAGGATTTCTGAAGTGGTTTTTTGGTGTGTATGATCGAATGGCAAAACTGTCTGACTGATAAGAAAGATAAAGAGGGTAAACGCATTGTACGCTCGGTACTCGCTGTTAAGTGCTTATCTTGTTGGCCGTTTGAGGTGAGAAAAATATTTCTGATAACAGTAGCTACGTAGTGCGAGGGTCGGGGCTCTGGAGTTGAATTGAATAGTTGATTGTAAGTGGTTCAGAAGGAAGTTCAGCATCACTACCACTTCACTATGTTTTGTGTGTACAGCTACAACCCGCATTTGAAGTATTGAGGTACAGTCGCTTTGCAAGTACAGGTTGGTATTATTATTCACAGTACTTGTCAATTCCATTGAGAAACATGTACATCCTAACGCTCATACTACTTGTTGGAGTTATTCACCGTGCCACAACTACGTGCCCATTTCACCGCATGGCATTAGTCATCTCCGAAGTTAACCAAGATCTCTTGGAAGGAGATCTGGATACAGCGTTCTTGGAGTTGCAGGTAACACTAACAACTTACTTTATTTATAAAAAATGGCAATGGAAAACAACTGCACTCTTTTAGTGCTTCTGCAATAATGAAGAGGACCCTGCAGAGACGTGCTCCGGTGCGCTTTTAACTGGATTTAAGGTGACATTTACAGTTGCCGTAGGATCTTCGCTTGACAAATCTAAACCATGCCTTGACGGCGTCATAAATTTATGGAATGAGAAAACCAATCAAGATGGTTTTTGAAACAATTGGAGGTATGTAGATATAAGAATGAAATGTGTCGTGAAATGATCAATTCAAACTATAGCGAACAGAAGTAGTGCAAAGTGTTATTTACGCAGGGTCAAAAGTTAACAGCACGACCACGACATGAGAAAATAGGCAGGTGCACGTAAAATCCGTCACAAAAAGAAAGTTGGCGGGCGGATCGGGACAAAGAAGTATAACCAGCTTTTTCTCTACAAGCAGCCGCTCTGAGGTGAACTCCATATCACCTTACGCAATAGGAATCCACAAAGACAGCGTGGCTCCACCGCTGAAAACACATGAAATGACCTCAATTGAAATTTCCAGAGGAAGGGTCTACGAGGTTATCAGCACTGCACTTGAGGTGCGATTAAAGAAGACGCTTGTAGATATGGTTGTTTTAGGGAGAGTGAGCAAAACAGACAAGTGCAACTTCTTTGATAGAATAGCACCTGTGCTTGGTGACCTGCCTAAATACATGCTACGAGAGTACTCGTACTCGTTGAGGACACCGTGCGGTGAGGGAACGCCAAGAGGCAATGCAGCAGGGTCTGAAGCCGGCGGATCAAGCGTAAATGCGGTAGACGCGTCCTTGAGTAGATGTACTGTGAGCAGTTTGCCTTTCCTTCCGCAGACATTCAAAAACGCGCCGTTGACCCCAAATTCTAAAAATAAGTGCAACGAGGGCATGTCATTTGTTATGGAAAGACATGCTCCTGAACTTTACCTTGATAAAGGAGGCGTTAGGAATACGCCTGCCTCGCCTTCGATTCAAGCCGCTTGCAAAGTTTCAAGCATACCAGAGGCGGATTTTGCAAGTGTTGTTATGGAAGGTGGTGAGGAGGAAGGAGATGTGTGCTTAAATGAGCCCAGCACGTGGACTGCAGAGTTTCAAACGGCAAAGCATATCAGAGGCGGATTTTGCAAGTGTTGTTATGGAAGGTGGTGAGGAGGAAGGAGATGTGTGCTTAAATGAGCCCAGCACGTGGACTGCAGAGTTTCAAACGGCCTGTACAAGTGACGATAGGCTGGAGGCTGACATTGTAACGCGCAGGGTTGACGCAAGGGGCGCCACAGTTGCAAGAGCGGTTGAACAAACTACTGGTGATAACTGGGAAACCATGATCCAAGACATGCGGCGAAATCAACCCCACATACTTCCAATAAAATATATCGAGGAAAACAAGGAAACTCTAGGCTGGCTTGAGTACATTCGTAACGAGGATAACCCAGCGGATTCAAAATTAAGGTGCGGACTGTGCTACGGCAACAGGAATCTATCTAGCCTTGACCAGAAGAACAAGCCTGACATGGCGAGGGATACAGGACACATAAGGACTACCATGGCGAAAAATCGTGATTTAACACGGGAGCATCCTTTAAAGAATTGGCATGCAGAAATTAAGGCGACTGAAGAGAATGATCGAAAACAAGAGGAATTGAAAGCTTTACACAGAGATGCCTTCGAAGCAATGTTTCATCTTACCGATTTACAGAAGTCTACAGCGAGGATGATGCTCACTATTTACGGAGAGGTCAGAATGAATCTCCCGTTTGAGTCACATCCGGTGATCATTGGTATTTTAGAGGTGCATGGCGTTTAGCGTCCTGCTCACCACACTTCTCCAGCTGCACCGCCAACATTCATTAAGGTAATGAGCATAGATTTGCATTTGCAGCTCCTCAGGCACATGACAAGGCATAACAGACCGTTCTCCTTAATCCTGGACACAGCGGTAGACTCTCTAGGCGAAGACTTCCTAGTCATTTTGTTTCAGGCCTTAGAACATGAATCGCCATGTGTATACATGCATTCATTCCAACGTATGGGTGTTGACGGCTCAGCCAAGGGTTACAAAAACACGATAATGCAATCTTTGAAAAGAGACAAGGACGTGTTCAACGTAGACATGTTGGATTACGCCAAAAAGAACTTTTGCTTTTGCAGAACTGGTTGGGTTTGCTTCCGACGGAGTAAACGTTTTTGCAAGAAATTCTAACGGGTTAGGCGTCAAACTATCTGAAGAGCTTCGTGGAAACAAGGCTTTTTTGTACCGTGTGCACTGCTTCCCACACCGGCTGAACTTAGCCGTACGACACACAGTGGAAAGCATGGTCGANCTAGTGGCATTTGAAAATCACATTAAAGCTCTGGCAACGTTTCATAATGCACAAAATGCTAAAAACCTTGCGCACTTGCATGAGTTGGAACGCAGTTTGAACAGAAAGCTTTCAAGGGTAACGTACATATTTAGTGAGAGGTGGGTTAATAACGCGGAATTAGTCTTAAACCGGCTTATTAAGTCTGCACCTATACTAAAAATGAACGTGGCGTCTATTGCAGCCAGCTTCAATTTCCACGCCGACACCAGAGCAAAAGCAGCTGGCCTTGACAAAACATTGGGCGAGCGCAGTTTCATTATGCTACTGCATATCATGTCTGACGTTGTAGCAACCATGTCGGCTTACTCAGTCCGATTTCAAAAAAGCGCGGGAACCTTAATAGGCAAAGAGTCAGACAGAGAAAGCATGGTTAGAACTATAATGGCATTGAAGGAGGGCAGAGCTATGTTCACTACTTTTTTTCCAAGCTAGAATGCCGTCGAAAACAAGAGGAGCAGTGGGCAAAGTGTAGAACAATACGTCAAGTTGAGACCTCTGTTCATGTTCGATGGTTGCAACCACACGCATCAGACACGGTCGTTTTCAACGAGTTGAGAACGGTTAGGTCAGACGCACTAAACGCAAATGTCGTTCAACAAAGTCCTTTTTCTATTATTGTTGGTAGAGTAATTGACAAGCTGGTTTCGCAACTGCACAAGTATTTTCCTGAGGGTTCATTGCAAAACTTCGAGGTGTTGAACCCCAAGAGCATTGCGTTGCAACCAAATTTGGACAAGTGCATGCTTGGACACTATGCACTGGTTGAAATAGGTAATTTGGCTGAAAGGTTCTTCCTGGAAAGAACTGATACTGTTCAGGAGTGGCAACACCTTATGTTTGAAATAGCAAGCCCAAATTGTCATTTTGACTTGAAGCTTAGAATAACACAAGAGGCATCCGCAGCAAGAGGCAGTGTGTGTGTGCGGTGCTGCGGTTGAGCAAGCAGAGTGCTCATATTTTGGGGCTCAGGTTGCCCCATGCCAAGCAGCCTGGCCCCAATTTTTTTTTTAAAACGAGGGGTTGAGGGGTCGTACCCCTACACCCATGGCACACCCACCCTAGGTGTCAGTTTTGACCTCTGAGGTGGGGGTCCACCCAATAGGACCCAAAGGGGTTTTGGAGTATGTTAAGCGCCAAGAGCTTTAAAAATCCTCTACTATATTAGGATCGAGCGTGTTTACTCAACTCTAACCCATACTACCTTAAGCGATAGTCACAAAAAAAACTTAATTAATTACGTACGTACACATAAAAGAAGAATATTGGTTTACAGAATAATTTCGTTTGCAAAACTCCGGCTCAGCTCCTTGTGTGGCAGCACGATTGAGTTTAAGACGATGACTTCGGACGGGACACGGACATGACATCCTGCAATTAAGAATACCAATAAATTACACAATTAACCCAATAAAAAAATGATGGTGTAATTGGTGTATAAGAGGAAAACCAAAAATTAGTAGCAAAGCAAATTTGAAGTGAATCAATTGCTTACCTAGTATTGTAATTGAGGGATTCAAGCGCCCAGCATCATTAAAGAGTGGAACATTGCTAAACAGTAAAAAAAATTAAAATACTAATTTCCAATATCATTATGCTTAAGCTGATGAACAACGTACTCCATTTTTGCGAAAGGTTTGTTGGGATTCGGGTCGCATGGGGTACCTTCAACTCTAGACCATCTCCCGATAAAACTATTCCAACCAACAATAGTATAGAGCAGAAGACTATGGTCTTGAATAACAGCATCTCCCAAAATGATTGATTCTCGAATGCGAACGCCTGGCCCGATCAACACGTTCTTGCCAATGCTCACGTTGGGTCCAATCTAATTTGTTCAAAAATTCTTTGTAAGTGATTTATGTTCTTGCCAAAGACAAATTTACACATCAAACTTACAACACAACTTGGATGGATTTGGGCAGTGGGATGAATAAACACGTCTCCGATAATCCTTGGTTTGGTTACGTCAAAATTTGTTAAGGATCCAGCAAGACGATCCGGTTGCCGTTTCCTGTACATGTCCAAATATTGGCGGTTAGCATAAATTGCTGAGCCAGCAGTTTTGACTTGAGACCACATTCGGTTGGATTGGTACACGTAAATGCTTCCATTTCTGCCCGCTAATGGCATTATAATGTCTTGCTCCAGTGCTATGGCCTCCCAACCCTCGCATCCGTGGTCTTCAAATTCGCCACTGCAAGTAATATATTAATATATTCGCCATACAAGTATTTATTCACCAAGCAAGTAAAATATAAGTTACTCCATGCAAACACGTTCACACTTACTTTGATAATTTTTGACTTACGCATAATAACTTGTTTGCCTCTCATAGAATATCTTAGCAATAATTGCAAATATATCCATGGAGCAAACGTAAACTCCACAGTTGATTAAAGTTGATACAAACGTTTCTGGCTTCTCAACATAATGGGTGACAAGATGTGTGTCTTTGTCTTCAACAATACAACCATAGTTGATGGATTGCTGCCGAGTTGCTTCAGTTCCTAGTATTGTTATCAATGATTTTTCGACTTGATTGTTCTTCCCAGTTCTTGGCATGGAATGAAATTGCAACATTTCATCCAATGGAAAGTCTCCACTGACATCGCCGTTTATTAAAACAAAAGACTCAGGATTCCCAGCTCTAATTTGGTCCCGAAAATGATACACACCACCAGCTGTCCCGAGACGAGCATATTCTTGCAAATAACGGATCTTGATAGTAGTGTACAGTGGACTAATTTCTGCCAAGAAAGCAGCCAAATCCTCAGCAGGATAATAGCCGAGGATAAGAATTTCCTTTAGAGTTGCTACTTGTGAGCATGATTCGATCAAATGTTGAACCAAAGGGATCCCTGCAACTGGAAACAATGGTTTCGGGACATCCAATGACAAAGGACGGAATCTCGTGCCTGTAATTCAACAGAATTAATATTTGACAAATAAGGCACAAGAGGTCAAAGCTTCAAAACTTTTCTTGTGACTTGCAACAAGAATTTCAATGTGAAAACAAGCCGGCTGATAATTTCTTATCTCATAAGCCAGTACCTGGGCTAAATCCCTTTGACTAATCTTTATAACCTGGTATAGTTTATATATGTGATAATTGTTTGCAATAATCCGCAAGCACTAAACCAAGCCACTAATGTTAAATTAATTAACCCAAATCGCAACAATAATACCTTTTTGTGGACCACCGATTAGGATAACCGCTTTCGTAAGAGAAGGTGTTTCTGCCATTTCTATCATTGGCGAATTCATTATGAAAGTTCTGGGCTCGGCTCCGTCTTGTCTAATCCAAACAATTAGAAGTTGACAGTAAATGAAAGGCAGCTTCGTATGCGGTATACATAAATGAGAAAATACGATTAAAATTCAAACTTACAATTTTAGCTTTCCTGTCCTTTGATTGCAAATACGTAACCTTAACTTGAATGCACACTACCAATTGCGAGTTAGTCGCGCTCCAGATTTAGACAATCTGGCAGGCTGTAGTGATGATGTGATGAAATGATGACACAAATTTACCGGAGATCTGTCCGTCAATTTTGTTTTTGTGGTTGAATTCCGCCACGTGCCGGTGGTAGTGACACGTAGGAAGCAGGGGCGACGTGGATGCGGATCTGGGAACAGATTGAACCCAGGCCGCGGGATCTGTGAATTTTCCATCCAGTCTGTTAAATTCCAAAAAAATACTTTTGACACTCCACAAACTTTAATTATGGGTTCCACAAAAAAGAACAAATATTCAATTCTCCTTCCAACTTACAACGAGAGGGAAAACCTTCCTATCATTGTCTGGCTCCTTGTCAAATACTTGGATGAAAGGTTTGTTTTGATTTGAGTAAATTTCAAAATCTAATTAGCGCTAATTGTAGTTATTTAATTGTGCCGGGTCTTGTCTAAAGGCTGTGCTTACAAAGGTTGCAATGAAGTGACAAACTCAGTTAGTTGGTCTACAGTTGTTTTATTTCCAAGCATTTGCAGTTTCCGGTTTATTCATTTGAAATGCCAATCCCGGCATCAGGTAGACAGGTGGCGGAGGCAGGACGTTTGTTTGAATTCGACTATTTAATTTTAAATCTCTCGACTTACGGAATTTGAAACTGAGAACCCACTGCAATGTGGATTGATAATGGCAATAACAAGGTTTAATAAAATTTTAATTTGAGTTGGTGAGTTGGTTTAGGTTCGAACTCCCGGAATCTTAAGGGTTCAAGAAAGTCAGTGGGTGTTTATAGAACCTGTTAGAAACTAGGCGCTCAAGTTCACTTAAACCAAATTGTATAGTGTGGTCATGCTCAAATGCTTAACGGTTATGTATAGTTGTTGACGTCATGTTTCATCACTAACAATGCAATATTTAAAAATGTTTGTAACATTAAGCTTTTCTTTCACGTTTTGATGTAGACTAATTTGGAGCTCAGTTTTTAGTTCCGCCTGGTGTGTTAGCTGAATACTAGCAATGTTAAAGGATATTGATAGTTTAGTTTCAATTAATTAGCAAGCTTTGGAGTAAGAAAATTAACTGCATAAGAATGCAGTGGCAAAGGCAAATGTTTTTGTTTTTAAATCCCCAGCCCACGAATTATTATGTAAAATTACAGAATAACAAAATTATTATTACATTTACTACAGCAATTTAGATTATGAAATCATCATCATAGACGACGGAAGTCCGGATGGTACATTAGAAGTTGCACAGGAATTGGAAAGAATATACGGAAGCTCAAAAATAGTAAGTTTTCTGTTGTATTATTGGATTAATTCTTATGTGCTGCAGTCTGCAGTCCGACTATCATGTAGCCTAGCCTGACGGGCTTCAGTCAAGGAAGAATGTTCTTCATTGAAGCATCCTTGATATGAATCCCTTGAATTCTCGGTCGACAGCCTAAATCTACGAAGTAAAAATGATCAACAATTTAATTTTACTTTTCTGACTAGAATATATAACGCTATTATTTTCAAATTCTATTCTATTTTGAATTAAAGTTGAACAAGATACGAATTCACTCACATTGTGGATATAAGTCGATATTCGTCTAATAAATCAAGTACGCAGGAAGGCTTTTATGTTGGGTATCTGGACTTGGACTTGAATATAGGTTCATTAGAACCCTGATTTCAATTAAATTATTTTTTGCTCTCGCCAGGTACTCCGGCCGCGAGCATCGAAATTGGGCCTGGGCACGGCTTACATTCACGGCGTTCATCATGCGACGGGAAACTTCGTGTTAATAATGGATGCGGATTTATCTCATCACGTACGCACCAATCGATCTTACAAACTAATTTGCATACTTAATTTGGCTTTCAATATCTTACCTTTCTTGTGATTTTCCTGCCAGCCCAAGTTCATTCCGGAATTCATTAAACTCCAACAAGAGAAAAATTTGGACATTGTCACTGGGACTAGGTACGAAGGAACTGGAGGTGTTTATGGATGGGACTTTTACCGGAAATTAGTTTCTCGGGGAGCGAATTTTTTAACGCAAATTTTACTTCAGCCAGGAGTATCAGATTTAACGGGAAGTTTCAGGTAATGAACGAATCTTCCCGATCTTAATTGTATTTAGTTACATGCACTTGGATTAGAAGTAATTGCTTTAGTTAACCAAGGTTTTTGAGGGATGAAAAGCACGGGGCATAATAGTTTGACTCAAAATGAATTCTCATTGCAGGCTTTACCGAAAAGAAGTTTTGGAACGTCTGGTTGCCAATTGTGTTTCGAAAGGCTATGTCTTTCAAATGGAAATGATCATTCGGGCCAGGGAGATGGATTACACTATTGGTGAAGTTCCGATTACATTTGTTGATAGAGTATACGGAGAATCCAAATTAGGCGGCTCAGAAATATTTGGCTTTGCTAAAGGTCTGCTCTATCTTTTTGCAACTACATAAAACTAAAACTTATCCTAGCATTCCATACTTTCCAACTATTATTAGTCTTATTTAACAAACGAATGTTCAATCAATTTCTTCCAAATATTTTCAAATAAATTATTAAATGTAATATATTTCAGATCATTTACCATTGCATATTTATTAAAGTTTTTTAAGAAAGTATTGCCATCATATAATTGCTAAACTATAAACTACATTGGACTAGTGAGGTAATTAATTATGTGAAATATAAGTTACAAGGCCATACTTTTTGGTACACGGCGGGTGGCACAAACGAAATGCAATCAAGTTTTACATAATGGCACAATAGTTATCGGTTATTTCCGGGCTTGGCGGAGGAAGAATTCTTTTTGACTGCAGTTTCATGGGTTTGTTAATCTTGAAATCGTCTTCTACTTCTTCCTTGATTTGATTATAATTTGAATTTGAATCCGTGCTCCTCCTACTCGGACAAACGGCACTATGCAAGCTGGACTCACTAAAACCAAATAATATATTTATATTAATTAAGCATTCGGAGGAAGTACAGCACTAAAAGCTCTCATCTTGATACCATTTCTTATCATTCCAACTCTGCACCGAGCGATGTTTCCTGCCTCCATAGTTTGCTTTCGGAACAGTAAGAAATTGTCCAGCTGAATTTGAAGTAGGATTTGGCTTCATTTGCATGGAGCATCCTTTAAAGATCGGAAGCATGTTTTCCTGAGTCATTTTTGAATAGTTTCAGCAAGAGTAAAGTTAGCCTAACCATGATTTACTAATTATAATTAGAATGTGAAAAGTATTTCTTACCGGAATATCCGAACAAAAATGTTCATAATCAAATGGTATGACTTTCCTTCCTGAAGAAGGAGTGGGACTAGGTTTAATTTTAATTTCCATATCTTCAACTTCAGATTTGATAGGGGGTGGCGGCGTAGCATCATTCTCTGAATTAACTTTGGTAGAACTTGCAATACTTGAATTGATAAATTCTGGTGCCTCCTCGGCCCAGGACACGTGAAGATCTTCCAATTCGTCCCTGCTGATAATTGGGATTGGGGAAATGCTTAAGTTTGTTAAGTCCAATTCTTGCTTAATAAAAACCGGTGAATTGTTCATTTTGGTAGGTTAATAGTTGTAAAAATAAGTGTTAATTATAAATTAGCAATCCTTCAGAGGTGAAGATATTAAGCAGCGAAGTAGATTTTGTTAGTATCAAGCAGAATTCTGTTCGTTCGGAAGCGGCAGGCACAAGCTTAGTTGGAACTGACTAGAGTACTGACTGGGCACTGGGTGAGTCGAGTCGTAAGGCATCACATATCTTGACGTTGTAATCCGGTCATAAAATTAAATTCAAGGCTCAAGGGCATTTTTGTGCCGAGTCGACGGCTGGCGACAAACGACGGTTTTCATATTTTGTAAGAATACGTAAATTTGTTGTATAAATGATACACCTACAACCCGACCGCGGTTACGAGTAGCTAAAGTAAACTCAAATTAAAATGTATGAATTCGCCGTGACTTACCTAAGTAAAGTTGCTCATTTTCATTTCACATGAATTCAACCTGTGTAGATAAACACACACACACTAAGTCGTGCTTTTGGTTTCTGGCACGCACAAGGCACAAGGAATGCATTCAAATCAAAACTTGAAACAGACGCAAAGCATGAATACAACACTCTTCATTGCAACTATAATGAATAAACTAAACATTTTTGCACGGATCTTTGCGTAAACGCACATAAATTTTGTATTGTAATTGTTGTGAATGTGTGACTAACATTGCATGTAAATATTTACAAATCAACCCAGTCCTTTCTAATTACTCAAATAGTTATATACCTGATCACAGCCTCTGCTTGGATGCAAGGTGAAAAGAAATGCATGTAAAGGTCATTAAATTTTAACTAAATTAATATTCTCAGCCATTAATAAACCGTTTTTACAACAATTATTTAAAATTCGTCAGGACAGAGAAACCATGCTGGGAAGTCTCATTTATTTGCAAATAGGTATATACGAAGTCATTTTACTAGTCGGCTTGCTTGCTTAATTTCCGGTGGAGAACCGAAAGGAAAATCCATTGTAAGACGATTGAATTGAAAATGCGATGTTGTGGACTCCAGGCGTGAGGTGTTTGCTTGCATTCTAATAGGCGTCTTTGTCCATCTCTTAATATTGGCTTTTGTGATGCTCCCAATTCACACTTTGTATTCATTTTGAGAAGTTGGTTTCGAAATACTAGCTTGATATATCTGCCAGGTATTACCAGCTATGCATTTGAAATATGCGTGGTAACTTGAGACTATATTAGATATGCTTATCAAACTAGCAAACATGAGAAAAGAAATGGAACTTGCTGTAAAATTCAGATTTGAAGACTTTGTGTCTACTTCAATGCAAGTTTACATTGCAACTAACTATACAGGTCAATGATGGTGCTTATTATTTCTGGTAGTGTATTTTTAACTGGCTCTCGTTATTTTGGCATGGAATCCTTCCCATCCTCCAGAGTGAGTTGAAAAAATATTAGGCCCTGGAGCCATTCCACTCTCTTCAACTCCAGGAATCCAAACACAACAAACAAGGAGAGAGTCTCCCAATTCTAGCCAAGAAAACCCAAGTAGCTATGTTGTTGGTTGTCGTTAGTTGGTTGAGTTCAGCTCAGTTACTCTTCGCTACAAGTCTTGTATGACTCCCAGCTGGAAGAAGCTTTAGCAGGATATGTACTACCTTGCGAATTGCAAGATTGTATCAACTCGTATGGTTGGTAGTATGAATTTTTGCCTGCTTGGAGGATTTGCAGAAAAGTGAAAGCTGGGCCCAGTTGGCCCGCAACCGAACAATGGGAATGAGAATTTTTTTTACAGGAAACCGTTTAGTATTTTTGGCCATTCTCCCAGACCCCAATCTGTGGGCTCCACGAAGCAGAACACAATTTTTTGATAACTCCAGGAGAAATTATGAATCTTTCTTCTGCCATGGGATTTTTTTCTCAGCTTACTTACGATTAGAGCCAGAGCCCCACATTTTTAATGACTGGATTCTCGGTTAAGGGAGAAACATGATTGCTTTATGCTATAGTTTTGCTACTTGTAGTTACTACACTCTAGTTCAACCGCACGGTATAATATTTTCCGGTCTTTCACTCACATTGCAACATTTTCCCTATTGCTCTTGCTTAAACAAGTAGTCGTAGCAAGCAGCGGCTGTTTCACGGCTGAATGTATTATTTTGTTTCCTTTTGGTTTTCGCTTCTTGTTGATTTAATGTACGAAAGTAATGGTAGCATGCGGGATAAAGGTACGTACGTAACGTACATAAAGCAATGGGCGAAATGGATGTGGATTGCCGAAGAAATTACAAACATGTGTAGATACGCGGAGATGCAGTGTTTACTGAACACTTCACTTGACTTTCCACTGTTTGGAGGAGTTTTCCAATTTGTTGGAACATAATAACGTTGTTTGTGTGCAATGGAGTGTGTGAAGTGTAGATTTTGGAAGGAGAAGGGGGAATGTGGCGGAGATAAGGGGGAAAAGTACTTGCGAGTGTCGAGTGTGTTGAGATAAGGCGTCCATTGACAAGATAGATTATCTCATTTATTTAAGGAGCAATTCCCGATTTCCACCTTTCCCCAGAATCCTTGGACAGCCAAGTGTGGTTTTTATACGACAAGTTCATTTGCACAATGCTCGTTTCACCATGCCATGAGAACTTTTTTGGGGGGATTTTTTGTTTGAATAAAACGTTTGCGATATTATTAAGTTGTCTGGAAAATATTAAATGGTTTATACCAAATCGTTTGTTCGTCTACTCCAGATTTAGTTCAAAGATTTTACTTTGAACTTTGGAATATTAAGAATTTTGCATACCAAACTCGTATGCAATTGCAGTTATTCCTTTGTGCGGAGTTCACGCCAACGCAACGCCACAAGCTTTCAATTCTTTTCTACTTTACTTCTTCAAACCACTTGTCACTTTTTCTTTGAATGATAGAATCTTTGAACGCATATTTCAATGTGATTCCTGAGAATTTCCGGCCCAGAATTGAAATTTCTATGAACGGAATAGGGCAATGTAATGCTCGAGAACGATGTGGGGATTGAGCATTTTAATTGCTCATCCAACCCATGGAAATCTTATGTATTAAATTTGAATCGAATAAAGGAAAGACATGAATCTTCCACCGCCACCCTGTGCCGAATTGGGTTTTAAATGGTTCTTGCTGCCTGCAAATCCCCGCCGCTTTGTCGCATACATGTAAAATATCATATTCAGATAAATGCCAAATGCGAACCAACTCAGCATGAACTCTCTGTGTAGGTGGTTCAAAGTGCACGTGCACTTATTCCAAATTACATGGGTAAAACTCTTGGAAGAAGAATTCCATTCCCAATTTCCAATGGAAGGAAGATATTCATTACGTTATGGAAAAGTTGAAGCTAGCTGTTCATTGAAATCCTCGGATGGTTCCGGGCGGACGCACGGTGGAAGTAGAGCAAGAACAATGCAAGTTGGTGAGAAACTGAGCAGAGGACCAATAAATGCTTCAAAATGGAAGTGACTATAGAACTTAAGAAAGCCCATAAAAATATTTCATTTGGGGACGCGAGACATGAGGGCCAAGGTTCTGCTGGAAAACTTGCATGGATTCTAGGGCTCAGGACTTTCACCCGAAGTCTTGTATCGCACACTACTTCTCCAGTAGCTCATGATGCTGTAAACCAACACGTGTTGATCACTCCAATTGGCAAAAACAAATTGGAGTATTTGCCTGGTGTGTGGTATCCCGCTTTCAATGCTGTCAAGCTTGACTTTATTGACCTGATATTTGATTACCCATTTTTGAATTCCTAAATATAGTAACAAAACTGCAAGAAAGAGCAAATTGATATGGCTGTAATCTTATTTGGAAGATTTGTAGTATACTACATTAGTTTGCGAGAGGTCTGGTCAGTGTCATACTTGTTTTATTTTTGCATTGTACGTGTACTAATCGGCTTCGATTACACTGTAAAGGGCTACAACTTATACACTTTTGCACTACAAAGTAAGCTTTTGAAAATCGAGCAGACCGTAGTCAAACAAATCTAGATTTATACTTAACTACAAGGTCATTTGCGAATCATACCAGATAACTAATATGCCAAATTGATGTCTTAAAACCTGAAAAAGCATATTTTGGTCTTGAGGCGACCTGTGCGCTGTGTAACAATTATTTGCTAGTGTCAAGTAGATGGTAAATATTGCAGTTGAGTTTTTTATGGAACACATAGTTGATTTCAGCATCAGGCAGTTGTTGCAACCGGGATAGCTAAGAATGAGTAATGAATTCTTAACGTTTGTAATTGGCAGCAATTTTTTTTGCAAAATTATTAAATTAAACTATTTTGCGCTTGCAGCTAGGTAGGTGTGTTATACATAATGCTCCAATTACATTGTAGCCGATAAATTGTAACACTTGTCCCACCTGTACGCACAGGTTTAAAATATTGAATAACATCCATTAGTTAATTGCTCGTGGCAATTTTCGTCCTCAACTCATCACATGCTATACATTATTTGGCCCTTAAAACGTCTAACGTTTCTCCTTCCTCCTTTCCAGAACTAATCCAGACATTATTATTGCAACCAGAGTCACATTTATTTCACATTTTACAAAATTGCGTGGCTGAGTGAAAGTCTGCTGAGGGGAAGCCGGCGGCTGGATGTTCTTTTCTGATTCTCCCGACGAAGTAATTTGAAGAGCATTGCATTGGAGCGGAGGAAGGGGGAAATACTGTGCAGAGAAAGCTAAAGTACAATAAGACTGTCAAAGTCGAATGGATTAACGGCTTCCACAGACGAGGGATCCAACGCAAAGCAACCTCATGTGTAGCACGTGTAGAGACAGCGGGGCTTTTACTTTCCATTGAAAAGGAGCAGGGAAAGCTCTCAACATCCTCTTCCTTGTAAAGGGAAAAAAGAAGTTAGTTTTCTAAAGTGAAATTGAGTGAGTTCTACCGTACCGTACAGTTGGAGTAAATAGGACTCGCTGGCGGCTGGAATGTGTCATTTTTGGAATGATTGCTGCCGTGGAATTTAAAGATCTTGCGGTGAGAGGCGACAAATGGAGAAACTCATTGAGATGCCAGTAGCCTGATTCCGTGCCTTGCCAAACGGAATGAAATTGCCGTTTCGTTAACATCAGTTAATTACTTTAAAAAAAGTTCAATCCAACTCAATATAACATTACTCATTCAATTTTTTTTCAAATTTTTAATTTTTTTAATTTTACGGATTTTTTTTAATGCAAAAAGAAATTTTCTAATAAGAATTCCAAAATTTTTAGTTTAAAATCCAAAAAAAAAGTTAATTGAAAAAAAGTTTTTTTCCAAATGTGTCTAACTAGGGAAGGTCGCGGCGTGCCCCCTGGGGTTTGACCCAGGACCGATTCTTTTGGACACTTTGGGGTGTCATGACACCCCAACATGGGGTTTCAACATGACACCCTTGACATGAACCAAGTCCAAACTTGCCTGTTGAAACGAGGTACTTGTTTTTGCCCTATCTCCGAAAATTTGGCAAAGTCGATTTTTGGCCTGGCCTTATGGGATTTTACGTGTTAAAATCAGGTGATCCAAGGGGGGTGGGTGCACGTGAAAAATTCACGACTTTGAAAAAAACCATTTATATACCCAAAAATTATGTTTGGGTTGCACTTCTCTATGTTTAGATTGCACTAATTCTGCAATGAGAGTAGTGCAATCCAAACATAATTTTTCGGTTTATAACTTTTTTTTCAAAATCGTGAATTTTTCATGCCCTAAATGCCGAGCATCAGCATACCAAGTTTCAAGCGAGTCTGACCAAAAACAAAAAGGCTAGAGTGCGGACAACAACACCATACATCTTGGAAGACCTATAAGGCAGCTGCCATGGTAGCATGGCAGCCGCTCTAATAAAGAAGGTGTCTCAATCCCGTGTTGTTTAAATCCTTCGTGACAGTCGACGTCGTCGACGGGAACAGTTGACCTGGACGAGCTTCAATACCCGTGGCTTATGTTACGACAAGGGTGTAAGGAGTCGTAAACTTGTACGTGAATAGCTGGATTTTGTCCGCGTCGATCTCGATTCCTCTCGTACAAGTTGTACTCACGGTTTGCTGGACGGGCAAGTGGCGGCACCAAGAAAAAATCCCCTCTGTTAACAGGAAAATATTCAAACCATTAATTACAACTCCAATTTGATCCATCATTGCCGTTAAAATTAGCAATACTTTTAAGGTAGAGTGATGATGTCTGGGTCCCGGCTGCGGATTCCGAAAGCCATTCTTATCAAACATACTGAGATAATCCACTTTGTTAATGGAAATTGCTCCTTGGTCTCCTCTTCACATTTTTGCCTAATGCATTTCTAAAAGAAGAATTAAATCGTTAGCAATTAGCACTTAAATATTGACTTAGAAATGGCAAGAAAAAGTTATGACTTACTTTAACCACTTCATGCGGAAACTGGTTGATTTGCTGTCCAGCAAAAGTGGAAAGGTAAACAAAGGCAAGAAAGACACGCTCTGGAAGCTGGTGGTTAGCATCCTGTCTCCAAGCCTCCAGACATTCTAAAAAGA
>JAAXYW010002217.1:0-16462 GCA_036851895.1 Orthonychiurus folsomi
TGTGAGCTTTCACCGATAGTTTATATGAACTGATGTTGTAGCGGGTATGTGAGTTTGAAAAATAAAGCATTGCAAAGTTTTTGCAAAATCTTACAACATTGGTAGAATTAATTCCCGGGCGCCACATAATATTGTTATGAAAAATAGCGGTTATTAAAGTAGTTTAACCATGCCCTAGCAGTGTGAGTAGGGTGGTGAAAGGCGAGCTTTCTCTTTTGTCAACAACTTTGAAAGATTTAAACAAAAACAAAGTACAGGCTTGTTTCTTCCAGAATTCTAGCCTAGAAATGGGAATGAAAACCATGCCTTAGGGGATTTTAACTTTTTGTCTGTTGGTCGCCATAAGAAACCATGCGGAGAAATCTTGGAAATACAAGCACCTGCAATTAAATCAGACTTTCTTATGTTTTACAAGTTTAGAGGCCCAATATTGTTTCATTGGTTCAGATTATGTTTGTAAAAAAAAGATAGCACACTTCCACGTTAAGCTTCCGATGTTATGTATTTTTATGCATTAAAATTCCAATTTGATCGAATGACCCACCCTGATTTTAACTTTGAAGTTACAAAACTGGGCCATTCGTTTCCACAGACTTTGTTCTTTCCTTTGTAGGTAAAGCCTTGCCTTCCCCTGGGTGGAGCAACAAACACAGACGGATGGGTGGATACGACGGGACTTGCCTCCTGTACTTTCCAAGACGGTAGCCAATAAATGAAGACACTGAAGAATATAAAGGTCGGGGAGACCTGGGATTTCTGTGCAGCTTCAGAACAGCAGTCAACACCGACATCATTATTCTTACAAGTTAAATAAACAGCCAAGCCGAGCCAAGTCTTGACTCAAAGAACCTCAATCTATTCTCTCTCGAGTGACTTTGTCCTCACGCCTTTCTTCAGCCCTTTGATCTTGTGGTAGTGGTATGAGGAAATAGGGGGCCGGAATACCTGCAGTACATGCCGACCTCAAATCTAAAGGTACACCTTCCACAATTTCTACTACACAATTAACACTGCAGTCAACTTGCAAACAAAATACAATAGGCTATGGCAGCCTTTGCATCTTTGTGTGACTGATTCAATGTAAAAGGTGAAATTGTCACAAAAGTTTTTCTTCAAAATTAGGTCGTTTTTTGTGCTATATTCTTTCCATGTACTCATTTACCATTCGCAAACATGTGCAAAGAGTATTCTATGCTATATAACACAAATAATTAATCACAAATTAAATGACGACGGCATTTACCCGCATCATTACGGTTAGGTAGGAGGATATTTACGAGTTGTCCGTTTGGGAATTATTACAAGAATCTGACTACCGTGCGGATATGTATATAGGCGATGGCACGGGATCTTTGCTTTGAAATCGTGTTAGTTGAGGATGGACTGATTGTGGATAGAAAATGAGATGTCTATACTTCCATGCATGCATGCCCTACTTTCTCTTTCCCTTAAGAGTGAGTTGTTGGAGAAAGCGGGACTTTCACTTTGTACAAGTGCGGCGGTGACATTTAAGTTAGCACTGTAAATAAAGTTGTCCATTTATTTCTCATCATCAGCTGTGTTATTGGCTCTTATTTCCTCAGGATTCTCATCAAGTTTCACTCTGGAAAAGGGAAATGGACTTTTACGGGATGGTTTATGGAATTGTAGGACCAGGGTGGAATAAGACGGCGGGATTCCGTGCAAATGCTACCCTCTCGAGAAACATCCAATTACTATTTTGACCTTGAATCCAGGGAGGGATTTCCGGACGCGGGATACGATCGAATGGATGATCCAGGGCTAAATGCCTCGGAAAGAATGTCTTTGAAATTAGGGATTATGTTAACCAACCAACGTCTTAAGTCGCCATGTTATACAAGTAGCAAACAAAGAAAGAATGCGCAAGGCTGCTGCTTTGTTTCATTTTCAATTTTGGAATAACATTTATATTTAGCTAGAAATTATTAAACTAGTCTCAGTTTATCCTTTTTTAAATTAAATGCTTATATATTTTGTGAAATTCTTGATTAAACGTATTAACAAAGTGGCGATGGCGAACAAAATGTTTTCCTTAAATTCTAAGGTATAAATCTGTGCAATATGTTATGTTTTGTCGTCTAATATCATAAAATATTATGAATATAAGTGTGTGAGCATGTCATTTTGCATAGAAAGAAATTTTGATTTTGAAAAAAAAATCTTTAGAATAAAATTGATGGATTTTATCCATACAGTACATCTCAGATTTTGACAAACATGAGGGAGACGGAGGCCACGCTTGCATGATTTGTTGAAAAGAAGCAGCAAACTTTCACCATTCGCCGAAAGCAAGTGGAGGAAAGTTAAATTGAACTATGAACCATATTCTTGTCTCGTCCAATCCGTCTCGACGGCCAAGAACCTTGGCTCACAGCACACCGGAAAGAAATTAGCCAGAGCCTGAACTAAACAGCTGAGTGCTGTAATCAGCCTCCCCCATTGTTTCCCATGCATATGTACAAGTGGAGATGAGCTTTCTCTGCCTTGATGTATGCCATGCCTCACGTATAAAAAAGGTTTCACCTTTTCCCTTTCCCTGACAAGGGAGTTACATCACATGCCGGTCTGAAATGTGGTTCATCTGATTCTTGGAGAAAGGAATTGATCTGAAACAGCACTGTGTAAATTGTAAGGCCTGGAAATCCACAACTTTTGTGGCGGTTTGAAACTTTGCTCCAATGATTTCACAAGTACACGTTTTGGAGCCAGATGTATTTTGGACAATATTTAAGTTTTGGCGGCTAATCTTTAATTTGGCGAGCTAATCTAGGTGGGAGGCTGTGAAATTTGCTAAATATCATGCATTAATTGGTTCCAAACTGAAAAACAGAATGAAAATTTTAACATTTATGGTCAAAAATCACGATCTTGCAAGAATATTTTTACCAAATTCTATGAGTTTGTGGAGAATCGAGTTATGATTTAGGATAGTATTTTTCTAACAAATGGTGTTGCTCCCCTACATCGATTTCCGACCAATTTTAGACCGGCAGGTGAGACGACTCCATTGTGAGAGTGAAAGCGAAACGTCTGGTATCCCGTCTTTCCCTCAGGGAAATCCTTCTCGTCTTGAAAGGCAAGACGGACGGACGGGCGGATGTACACTTTGGTAATATTTTTCTCGTCGGTCGGTGCTTAATGCTCACCTTCTTCGTCTTTGCCCATCTCCGTATGTGAACGTTAACGTTAAGTAAGTAGCACTGCAGGGGGTGGCCTCATGCACTCGTATTCTTTCGGATACCACCTATTCTTGCCTTGCCTCCCATATCCATTGACATTAAGTTTGCGATGGGTGGGAATGAGTGGAATTTAAATGAGGCGTTTTCACGAGCAAACCTCCCGTTCCTTTCGATTCGAATCTTTTCTCAAGTGCAATCGGAAAGCAGGCAAGAAAAATAGGAGATGGTGTGTCGTCAGCTCACAAATGGATTTAACATCAGATTGATCATATTTAAAATCCACTTTTTGGGAATAGGTTATAGGTTAAGTGAGTTTGGAAACTAAGAATCAAGAGGGAATTCATTTGTAAATCCTATGCTTTGTGTAGAAATAAGCATGTTTTAGTACTTTACTTAAAATTAATCAAAATTTGCTTGGAAATTGTATCAATAAAAAAATTATAAATTTTTTGAAATATGACAGACTTTAGTAAAACACCTTGCATTATACTGCAAAATATGTACTTAAAGTTGACAAGACATGTTATTAATGTAAAATACTTACGTTTTCAGCTGACATTTTGTAAAAATCGCACTTTTTACTACTATGTTTACCACTATGTCAATTTAAATTTACATCTATTCTCCGCTAATCAACTTTAATCGTGCAAGCACGCACACAGTCAATTTCACACTGCCCCAAAGCACATGTGTTCGTACGACGCACATAGCCTTCACTTTCTTAATTAACTTTATTGGATTCACCTCCGAGATGCCCAATATCTTATTAATACGTAATTCACCTCGTCCTTGACTCTAAGCATCTTTTCAAAATCGATAGTCTGGAAAAGGTCTTTCCATTAACGCCTTATAAGAATTCAATCTCATCCCTAGCTGTAGTTGTGCCTGCCCTCCTAATTAATTAAAATCGAGCCGAAGAGAGAACAGGGCCAACTTTGAAGGCAATGAATTGTCTTTCTCTGGCCGCGGCGCGCGGCTTTCAAGGTAAAAGTTTTTGCGCTTCCAGCTTGTAAAAATTTTGTCGATTGGTTTTGTTCTGTATTTCTTGAAAAGGAGAAATAAAGGAAAATGGGGGGTACTCACACTCACATTGGATGTAGTACTGGTGCTGACGTCGAGAGTGCTCCGCCCTCGCCTCTTTGTACCAACATTGAATTTAAAATTTCCAATTTCCTTTGTAATTCTACAGCTTCGTCCCCTTCCACGGCACCTGAGGAAAAACCACGAAAGGAGAAAATTACTTCTTCAATCGTAAAATGAGGATCTCTTCGCCTTGCAATGCAATGCAACGCAATGCAATAATTTTATGAGTCGTAAAAGCCAGTGCGCGGCGGAGATTGGAAATTCAAAAGTTTTTGCCATTAATATGAAATGGCGCGAAGCATGTAACTTGCTATGCGGTGGCTTCGGTTTTGCATCAATTTTTATGTTAGTTTTGTACATCAATTCAAAAGGGAATTTGATATTTATGCTATAAAGAGTAAAGTAAAAGAGGATTTTATAACAAGGTCGTAAATTCGCAAATTCGCAAAAAAAACTCACCGAGTGGAAGCTCGAAGCGTGCATCGACTAGCAAGGAATGTCCAGTTGGGAATTTTGTACCCACCACTTCTCCATCTCTCATCACCTGCTCCGCTTCCAATGCAAGCCATTGCCCGGCTCCAGCCTGTATGAATTAATAGTTAACAAATGTATTCTGGTGATGATTTTGGTTGAGATTCGCGTATTTACTACATGTCATTTGACCTGGTGATCGACGGTAACTAGAATTAAGCTAGGTATTCACCTCGTTGTTTTTACCAGGTATCAGCAAAATGTTAAAAAGCAGTTTTACTAGGTAAAATTCTACCTGCTAAAATTGCAGTGAACTGACTTTTTGTCCACTTATTTTACCCAGTATTACGCTTGCGGTATTCACTTTTTCCTGAGGCACGACTGATGATTATATTTGCACTGACAGGTGCAAATACTCAGTAGAACTCAAAATTAAAAACTCGGAAAACGAGAGAAAACGATTTTTGTAAGATTTTGACCGTTTTAGTTGGTTATCCCACCAGTTAAGCTTTGGTTGCACAACTAATTTTGAGGAATTTTATTTTTTTAATTTATTTAACAGGCGTACCTGGGGCCTATCGTAATTGATAGATTCACGCTCGTTTTCAGATTTTTGACATTTTGGCACGTTTAAAAAGGATATTGGTAAAAAATTATGTACTACTATATGCAGTCAAAATGAGTTATCACTTGATAAAACCGGTTCAGTAAAAATAATGACAAAGAAGTAGTAATAATCCACACACATGCAAAAACTTCGTTAACAAATTAAAAAAACAATTGGACTATAGGAGTTGCCAGTGATCTTGAGGATTTCTAAATTGCTGGGTTTAGAATAACTGTTCGTTTTTCTAAATTAAAGAACTCCCCCTGAGCTACTGCATATTTTGATTTTCCATTGACTTACAATATGACCGGGCTGCTTCTATCTTCCTTGGTACACCAGACATAGTCCTAACTTGGTAGGAATACAAACTCAAAGGTGTTGCAGTTGGAATGGTTTAAAATGTTAAAAATTTGAAACAAAATGTGTGAGTTCCCGTGTTTGAATTCAAAATTGCTGGAAATACAAAGTAATTCAAATTTCCCGCCGCGATATTTTACCAGGTGTGAGGAAAAAAGAATGACATGATCATTCTTCGATTTTACTAGGTAAAACAAAGACTTTTTTTACCAGGTAAAAAATTTTACCTAGTAAAATCATGAAGGTGAATACCGCCTAGTAAAAACACCTGGAGAATTTTACTTTTTTACTCACATAAGCAAAAAAACACGATTAACACTGAGGTGAATACCTACCTTTAAGTGCTATTTTTTATCACATGTATTTTTTGATTGACGTTTTTTACAATTATTTGAGGAGATTTTTTTTAAAACCAAAGTTTTTCAAGTTTTTTAATTAAAAAATGCCAAACAGTTTGAATTTTCAAGGAACTGCTCTTTTTTATCACATGTAATATTTGATTGACATATTTTTTACAATTATAAGTGGAAATTGTTTTTTAAACCGAAGCTTTCCAAGCCTTTTAATTAGAAAATGTCAAACAGTTTGAATTTTCCATAAAGTTTGAAGTTTTTAAACGTTTAATAAAAATGTCCATTTTTCATAAAATCACTGAAAAATTTGGACATGTACAAGAAACACAACACGAATTATATATTTGAAATAATTTCAAGTAGCCCCCAGCCATTTCAGCCCTTAAATAAAGTAGCACAAAATGAAAGGCCGGCCTGTAGCATTTTGCGTGGGTGATGGTTAAATCCTCGTCTTACTTCATCTCCCCCTTCTTATTTTAGCTTACGTTAGGTTAGAATTGAGTAAATTTGATGCAACTCACGAAATTGGAGTAATGAATGTCTCTGAGGTGAAGCCAATGGTACCCCACAGCTTTGTCCCAAATGAGTCCTTTGTTCCATACTTCAATGATAAGGCCCGTGTCTAAATTGTTGATTTCACTGTGTGCCAAAAGAAAAAAACGATCCATGTAAATTTGATGCTCACATTCCTTTCCTACGTACGTACGACAATGACCGTCATTTATTTTATACCCGCGGACAATTACGATTAAGTCTGGTGGGTATGCGTGCGTGTAACAGTTTCATTCTGGCGGTAATTTGAAGCTATACTGTCCGTTTGCGTGTCGTTTTTGTAAGTATTATGTGTGGGTTAGGAAATGGTTCGAGCAGTTGAGGATTAGTGGGATTTTAAATTAATTTCTCATTAGGGCCCCATATTTGTAATCCATGCGGAGCAAGGCCAAGGGGAGGCGGGGCGAGGTGCCCTTATCAAATCCTCTTTAAACAATTTAATTCCTAGCGCGCGCGGAATAGGGGTTCTTAGGTCTAGGATAAATTTGCATGTGCAATAAAGCTGTCAGCCGCCATTTAATTTACAACTTGCTTTGATATTTTTATAATTTTAATCCTTTGACATCTCCGGGATGAGCACACGTAATTGGTGGGTTTAATTTGTACCACTACAATAACAGTTACTAATTCTAGGACTGTGTACAAATTAAAAAAAAAACAATGGAAACTTGTGAGTTTTTGCTTACGCCGCGGCCGCACCGGCACGGAGGTTAAGCATTCCGTTTACTGGCTACATATGCTAATGTGAAATTAAATTTGAAGCACGTCCTCACTCTCCAATTATTTTCTGAATCTAAACCAAAGGGAAGGAAATCAGGTTGATTTCTTCCATTTGAATTCGGGGACCACTCGATTTATTTTTGGCCTGAGGTACTATTAGCCTGCAAAACCTGGCATTGACATTTTGAAGACAGAATCCAATTTATCTTTTGACTTCATTATTCGAGACCACGAGGGAAATTTATTATCACCATTCTGGTTTTTGATATGCAGAAGAAATCTAGGAGCTAAAATGTGGTATTGCATTCCTTCAGTTACTTTTCAATTTTTTTTATGTAAAATAGCAGGTAGTTTGCTAGTTGTTCTTGTTCTAGTTTGACGAAACTTTTTAATATAAAAAAGACGCAAAAATTGTATATATAAAATCCTGAAATATTGATTTAAAAATCACGTTAAATGAAATTGTCAACAAAATTTTAGCGGTCATTCGTGTTGAATTGAAATGTCAGGGAAAAAATCGGCCGGACCTAGTATGCTCTATCTATTTACCTTGATGTAGTGTCTCCACCGCGCCGCCCGCGCCCTCCCGCCTTACATTTTGAATCTCATGCCCTTTTTGCTACAGAAATCCGACCCTGTCTCCGGCGGCGACACAATCCTGATTAAACGAAGCTGACTTCCCCGTGCCATCCTACACGTAACTGAAACGATTCATCTCTACTCGCCCAAAGCATAGCTTTGACTTAAAACGAGGCCCACACCACTACGTGCTCTAACACGGCCGGAATTGTGTCAAGATTACAGCCTGCCACTTTCTCCAAGTGAAAGTGAAGGGAAAGGTTACTGGGGTAAAATTGGTTGAGAAAGGACGGCCTGAGGTTGGACTCAACTTTGTACAGTTTTAATTGGATTGGGACTGCCGCTGGGCTTGTGGTATTCACAATTTCATGCAGTGCCGTTGGATGATTTTGACAGGTGACGGTGACACGGTTAAAGCTTGACCTTCAATTCTAATAGGAAGGCGGACACAAAACGAATAATATTCACAAAAAGTAGAATAGAAATTGACAAGGATGATTAAATGTGGGAATTTGACTTGGGGCTTTACTGGAATGGCTTTGATTGACTTTCCTTGTCTTTCCTACCAGGTAAATGTAGGGTAAATTAGATTTGTGGTGTGGCGCGGCTTGGCGTGGTATATGTACTGCGATATGGACCCAAGGTATCATATCGACTCCAAATGCCTCTGGGTACGGAATGGCATAAAGTGAAAGTAAATGGAAATCAAATCTTCAAATCAAGGATTTTGACGTTCCATTTAACTCAATTCACGATGTTTGGTTTTTGGTGAGGGAAAAGGATGATTTATTTGCATATCCGCAGGTAATTTGGAATTGGGTTGGGAAAACTAAATATTACTGGATAGTTATAACAGAAAAATACACTAGGATTTTTTTGTCTTATATTGGCTATATGCACTGTAAAATTCAAATTTTAGAAAAAAATTGCATAGTTTCTTCCGCACTTTTAATATCTTTCTAATGAAATAAAACATATTTTGAGTTCTGGGGTGCTACCCACTTCATGTGACCTTGAAAAGTTATTGGCTCACTTTTTTCTTAAAGAATTGCATTGTTGGCGCTGACACGTACCATTGCATACGTGTGAATTCTAAACACATTGAAAGTCATTTCCTTAGAAAAATTTGACGCATCTTGTCTTCACATGAACTATAAAGAAAGACCCGGGTCTCCAAAACCTCATACGCAAAACTTTTCCCAGGCCAGGATGCCGAGCCGTGTATCCTGTGCTATTCCAAAGACTGCTATAAACAGCTGAAATGATCTCGTTAAAAGTTAGTGTCGGGGAAAGGAATTGTAATCTTGAGTCTGATCCACAAAGTCCTAAGGCCGGGCGGCGTGCGAATTTCCTCGCCTTGAGAACCGTTGAAATCACCAGGATTAAAGTTAAGCAGGCGAAATCTGACTCCGCCCACAATCTCATGAAAACGACGTCAGAATATCAGGGTTTTGGATTGTTAATGCCATTTGGGTAAAATTGGTGTGTAAAAATGGGCTAAATTGCATTATATATTTTTTTGGAAAAACTAGCAAAATACAAAATGCTATGTAAAGCATACAACCTGACTACAACAGTTACAATTCATATTTCCTACGTGCTAATTAATGCTCAGCAAATAATCTATCGGATTTAGCACTATACGATCTGCCACATTTTGTATTTTGCCAATTTGCCAATTTTGCCATTGCCGATGAGTGTTTTTTACGAGATCTTGGCGAGTATGATCCACCTGCTCAGTAACAAATGCTTAAAACTTGCACGTAATAAATAAATGCAATGTGGGAAATTCCTTGTTTTTTGCATTACACTATTAGCACGACCGCAAACTTCCGAATTCTCTTTGTTAAGCATCTAATGCATGTCGTCGTACGTTGAAAAACACCAGTGTTCGTGACTGGGTCAATTGTACTAAAGTTGGGGCAAAACCCACAGACCTGATTTGAAATTAGGTTATGGCGTGGCAACGGCTGATAAGAGTGTAAGCATACAAAAATAGTATTATTCTTTCCTTTCAGCTCCAATTTAACTCCAACCAAGCTGAAATTTGTTTAATTACAAAGTTAATGAATATGCGATGATGATGATCCAATTCTCCCTGGGATTTATTTCCAAACGGAATTGAGCAAAGTTTATATTACGTGCAATATTCTCAAATCACTCGTCACTTGTCCTACTTGTCCTAATTATTGAAGCATAAACATATTCAAAACGCCAAGACTCTATACAAGCTTAACTATTAGTAACAAACATAAACATATTTTCCAACTGCTACCTTACATTTTAACAGCTTACTTTTGAGAATTTGACTTTTGCTGCTAACATACTAGACATTGATTTTATCTGGCGGGAAGGGGATATGGATTCAAAAGCTGGGTGGGAATTTTGAGCTTAATCCTCTACACCCATTCAAACCTGAAAATACCACAAGGCACCAGGGAAATACAAAAAGTTAGAGTAGCACATTACACTGTAGTCATTGCGTGGAGAAAGCGAAAGTGGTTTTGGATAAAAATTTGTTTATTTTTACTTTTATGTATAGTCTAACCCAACCTCAACTTCAGGATCCCTCCCTCAAGTGAAATGCGGTTTTTTCACGCTTTTCCTTCTCAGAATAGCAAAGCGTAAAAAGATTGAATCATTCTTTAAAGAATACGAAAGAAAATAAGATCAAAATCTCAGAATTCTGCTCTTTTTTTTCCATTTGGGTAATCGTGAGATGTCTTGGCCACATGTTTTCCCCGCTAAGATGTGTGTACTATGCATTATAATGTAATGCACATACATAATAACATGCCATGCATTACATTTATCCTACTTTTTTTCTGCTCAGCTCCACATAAATTATCCGTACGTTACGTTTGCAGTATGCATAAAAATTAATTTCCGGGATACCCTATTAAAGGAGGGTCGCAGTACTTTATAAGTTAGGTGAGGATGTCTAAAACTCGTAATTTATAAGTCTCTGAAGGGATGCACATTACAATGTGAGTCGACACGAACATGCAGCAAAGCATGGTACATATTCACAAAGGCGGCGCTGAGGGAAAGTACGCCGGCGGGCCGCATACTTTCTCCAACCACGACCAATGGCATGGGAAAACAACTTAACCCACTTTTCATTCATTATTTTAGCATACGCTCCGCACTGGACTGGACTGACGCAATGAAGTCGACCGAAGGATAAAAGATAAAGCTTCTGGAGTTTGGGCTGTATAAATATCCATTTTGAGAAAGGTAGGCAGGCATAGCCATGGGAAAAGTTTACATTATTTCCGGCTTTCATCCCATATCTTTTCTGCCCTTTGAAATTTTCTCCCCTTCACACGCAAGGGATAAGCACGCGAAAACGGAGGAAATGGATACAATAATTCGGACGGACGATACTTGTACGTGCACTGCCCGAGATACGTACGGTGGCGTACGTACGTGACCAGATTAATTCATATACAGATACATACATGGGGGAAATACAATACGTACGTTACTACAAAAATATTGCATTGCATTTGGAATTTGTAGCTCGTAAAACATACGCGATGACTTGTGGCGTAGTGGTATTGTTTTTACAACTGGCGCTTCGGCCTCATGGCGTCCCTGAAATCAAGACCAACGTGGCCCGGTGCGGCACGGCGCGACGGTCTCAGATGTTTGAATACGTACGTGCATGCGTGAAAGAAAGGCAAAACCATTTGTTTTATTTGTGTGAAGAAGGATTTTAGCAATCTGGACGAATGGGATGGGATGTGATTAGCGAAAACATATATTATTTACCACTGGGATTAATTCCTTCTGGAAAATTAGTCCCCCGTGATGAAAAGGAGAAAGCGCGGTCGGAGGCCGTACCGGCCGTGCGTGACACAAAAATGAGAAACATGGGCCTGAAAATAAATGTAAACTGGCTATATACGTAAGGGAAAGGGCAGGAGATTTAAAATGGCGCCGAAATTTCGGCACTATGTTTTCTAATCTGAAACTTAAATTTTGTGTATTTTCAATAATTTACAGGATTTTCATGCAATTTTATAAAAACAAATAAGCCAAAATCCAGAAAAATTTATTTGTATTCCTCACTGTCTAATTCCGGATCACAATAGCACAGAAAACCGAATCTTTTTAATGCCCTGCTAAACCGTGAAGGGGTTTTGATTGCTTCCGACTGCAGGTGTGCATAGGTGCAATCCCTCTTATTAATCCGAGTAACACACGTACTTCCTTTTTGACAATCATTGTAATTTGGAGTACATCCTGAATCCGTTTTAATTCTGCAGCCGGATATAATGTCATTCACCATTTCAAAATTCTTTTTCGTTGGTGACAATCCACATTGACACGTTTTACTGACTTCATCACAATACAACCAGTCGTGGGAATTACATACACGTTTGATTTCAGAGCGGAGCACTTTTTCGGTGAACTCCTTTTCTCCACGGAATAAACTATCCGGGTAATTTTGAGGTGATTCGCCAAAAATTCGTCTGTGATCGTTTTTAAAGTTAATTTCTGGGACCAATTCACGAAAACTGTCACCTGATTTCTCAAGAATTGGATCGCAGGTTGCCCCAAATCCTAATGTGGTCACAGAAATGCATTTTGCCCGAATTATGGTCCTTTCCTCTGCAGAAATTTTCAGATCTTCTTCAGAAACGTGCCCAAAAAATGACTCTTCCCTTCCTTGGATTAACTCAGGATGAGTTGCCAACAAAAATGTGGCTAACACACACGAGAATTGGAAAATTCTCATTTTCAAAATATGCCGGCTGCACTTTCTTGTCAAAAACCTTTAAAATTTGAGCGGAGAACCGGTTTGGAATGGAATATCCTTGGATAATTTCTTACTTATAACTTTTGAGGTCTGAGATCATCAAGTGATTAAATCAAGTTCCTTGCATTAGTGTTTGCTTAAGGTTGGTGTATTGCGTAAGTGGATTTTTCTATGATATGCATGTGCAAATTTTGCATGTACAATTTCATACGCCGTGGTTGAGAGGTTAATACATATAGATAGACACAGAATATAGTAGTTGTGACTCAAAAATAATTATAGTTCACAATATTATGATAATGATATTAGACGATCTGTCAATGCGATTTTAAGCCTATATAGTCCACCGGTACGGTAAGTAAGAGTTTTATGGTTGTATGCATGGTTTAATAAATACATTTACAAATAAGCACAACGCCTTATTAGCAAAAAAAACATGCAAATAGTTTTTTGCATACTTCTGTCGCAATTTGCCATTGAAATCCACACCCATACAAGGTCAAGGATAATCAAGAAACAAGTCAAGCATTTTGCAAGGTCATCCACTTCTTCTTCATTTTATCACACGTGTTGTACGTTGATGAATTTGGCGTTTGAGTAAATATTTATCCTGATTGCTTGCACTTATTATGCATAATTAAATCAACATAGCATACTATGGCATATGCCATACTATACTCCATTACGTCTTATAAACAATAGAAGCCTGCTCGTTGATCGAGTCCTTCATCAGTTAAAATATTTCAAATCTCAACTTCCTTCAAAATAAGCTCAGTTTTGCATTGGCAAGTATGCTTTCACTTAACACGTCCAAATAAATATTTATATGGTCTAAAGGACGTTGGAATGCTATGTACATATGTAAGCATCCTTTACCACAATTCAAGGGCGCGCGTCGACTGACAAAGTTACGTCAGCTTCCTAAGCTCCAGCTGACACTTTGAGCGTGAATCAGGTTTTCCTCCACAAACTGAGTTATTGCTTTCAAATAAATAACTCCCGGGACAATAACTCATAGTTTTTTTTTCTTCGCCTTTTAATACATAGGATTTCCACTCGTATTCATCCCTGCCTGACTGACTATATATAAATACCGCGCGGATCGGGGGTTATCTGCACTTGAGTCATGACGTCGGGACTTTTACTTCCATCTCACTACATTACATTCCCAATGCATTTTGTATGAGCCTTGTCGACGCTGGGCGCGTCGAGCATCGCATTTACTACGGCCTGGCCGCGGCCGCCCATTGAGAGCATGGAGAAAGCAAAGAAAGTAGTGCCCCCCGTTTAGCTGTGGACAAGGACATCCCTGCCTGCGCTGCGCTGAGCGGGACCTAACATTTTTGGCATTTGTCCCAGTAGGGTTTACTTATACTGTATAACTATAGTTATAGTATACATAGTGTAGTTGTACTCAACTGCATTCCATTGAATGAGCATCAAGTTAGCAGAAATCACAAAAAAAAACTCTGGAGAAAACGAAACGTCCGTCGCGTGGCGGGCACGGCATTTCTTTCCAAGGCATTGCATTATGTACAGGATAAATTGGTTTAAGCCTGGATGGCCTATCGACCGGGTCCTTGATTCAAACTACATAACTTTATACAGCATCAGCTGTGCTCACGTTTTAGAATAGTATCCAACTTTAAACATAATACCGTTACGTACGAAAATCTGTAATCTTGCTGAACTTTGGTTATTCAATTATTCAAGTGGGTAGTATATAGTAGATCCAAATGTTTAAAGGAGGGTTCTATATGAAACTACATGGGGATTTATTTTTCGCCTGCAATACATTGGAGTAAAACCCAACGCAATCATATAATTTTTTTTGAACAACTTAGAATAGTTAATTTATGATTTGGAAAAACTTGCGCAATAATTTAGCCTAAAAAATTTTTAACTTGTGTCATATTTTGCGTATAACGTACGTTGTAAAGCATAGACATTTATTAAAATAAAAAATATCTCAAAAATAGGCTTTTTAAAGGCAATCCTTACAATACAATATGGGGTCGGTATTATAAAACTAAAGCAATATAATACACAAATATACAAAGTAATATCCATGCAGGAATCCCACGTACGTAGTCTTTTGTCTTTGTAATACACATTTCCTTTGGGAATTTCCTAAGTCGACAAAGGAAGGGAAAAGTGCCTTAGCCTTGAAACGTTAAACACATTCCTTTCCCTTTTGGAGAAGAAAGAGCTTTTGGCTTAAGTTTGGTCTTGAGGATTGTGATAGTCAGTGATTCGTAGAAAGGAGTTTTGCCTGGGCGGATGCGTACAGGCGACGCGACGGAGTGAGCTAAATGGCAGCAGAATCAAATTGAGAATCGACTGGAGGAGAATAACCAGCCAACTCTTCTTTGTGACAGGATTTAAGGACATACAAGAGCCAAGAGATGAATCAAATGAATTTATCTTATAGCAGCAAAGTTCTTATCTTTTTATGTGCGGGACGGCTGAGTGTACTTGAGTTGGATTTGTGACAGCTAAATCGTTTTTAATGGCTGAGCCCAGATTATAAGATAAATGTCTTCCTTTCAATCATTGGATGGGATTTCTTATGCCTTTTTGTTTTAGGACTTCTTATTAAGGCACCGCACAAGGCATTGATTCAATTTTAGATTACAATTCTCCTTGTTTAAATTCACAGATAATGAGGGATTTGGTTAATGAGATTTGAAAAATAAAAAAGTAATTGCTATTTTGCTATGCTATGATTTTGAAACTGGATTTTCTTTTATCCCATGTACAATGTTTGCATTCACAGCTGTGTTTTACACACATGGAAGGGAGTTGAGGGGCTAACACTTAAATAAAGCAAAGGGGCCAGAGTGTTCGAACTAACTGGGAACCCACGGTACCCTTTGCACATTTTCGGATATGCCGTCCGTGCAATATGCATGATTGGTCTGAAAGAAACACAACAAACACACGTACCACGTACCCAACAATCAATATATTGTCATCTGCCCCTCAATGCATATAGCAAAGCACAATGTTCTATATTATATTGTAGCACTTGGTCTTCTTGCAGGCTAAGGCAAGGGGGAATTTCCCCGAAATTCAAATGCACCGAAAATAAAAAAGTACATTTAAGAACGCACCGATTTCTACGTTCCTGTTTTTGTGGCCATTCTACCACGAATTACACATTAACTGAGCATCTGTATTGATCTTGTGTCAAAAAATATACTTTTCCTTAATATTTTATTTTAAAGTGCCAACAATCTGACAACATCACCATCACCCAAGGCAGGATAAAGTTATTGATTCAAAGGTTTGTACGCTTGCTTACATAAATTGTACTGTTGTACATTCGGATCGTTTGCATGGAAAGACTAAAGGATTAGTATACTGTATATATATTTACTACAAAAGTTGCACACAACTTAACTTGTGTTAATTACTGTGTAAATGCATGTTATATTTACAGGATGGAAAAGAGTGAAGTCATTAAAGAAGAAATCAAACAATATGGAGATCTCATTACTGACTGGAAGTTAAATTGGCAAACGCGAATCACAGTAGATGTTCAAAGATGCATATTAAGATTAGATCAGGGTCAGTCAAGGTGATGGCTTATTTTCAAATTTTATGGTTTCTCCTTTCTGATTAATTACTTTATCGCGTATGAGTACTAATTGAGAATAATGATAATAGTGTGGAGGATGAGAGAGAAAATAGTTCGAGGCTTTGTCATGTTGTGAAAAATGAAGAAACAGAAAATTCCGAATTTGGCTATGTCGTAGATGGTGGAGGTGATAGC
>JAAXYW010002218.1:0-16453 GCA_036851895.1 Orthonychiurus folsomi
CCATTAAAGTATTTTGCTCCGTTCGAATGGAGATAGATTCGACGGGGTAGACGACGGCCAGAAATCTGTCGACGGACATGAGGACGAGGGTGAGTACACTCGCATATGCTGTCACTATGATCAGGTACTGGACCATTTTGCACCAGGTTTCTCCGAATGGCCAATAGTTGAGGACGTAGTCCGTGGCTGTGAATGGGACGCAGAATATGACGAAGAGGAGGTCTGCAATTGCAAGGTTAATGATGAGCAGATTTGTTGTGTTCCGCATTTGCTTGTTGGAGGCGACGACGATGACGACGAGGGCATTTCCGAATAGGCCGACGATGAAAATGATCCCGAAGAGGATTGGTACAATGATTTGCACAATTCTTTGCAGGTCTGCATTTTCTTGGTAATTCTGCAAGGGAAAATTTTACATTTAAAAAAATTAATTTTAAAATATTATGGTGGAAATACTTTTGCTGGATTTTTAAATATTGAAATTCAGAATGTGCAAATTTCGGTTCTAAAACCTGGATTTGGGTGATTTGCAAAAAAAATTGAGATTTTCAAAATCCATTTGCTACATAAAACCAAACCGGAAACATACCCGGCGCGGCCCCAGCCATAATTCATTTTTTTCCTTTGAAAGTCCATGATGCGCAAATCTGGACTACATTTAAATGCCAACTGTACAAGCACAGGTTTGGAGAAGTGCCATTTCCAATGCCATTGCCAATTCCTTAACGGCCGGATTCAATGTCTTAACTAGAATCTTACAAGCCATTTGAAATAGAATTGAATACAGCTGGACACGCAATGCTTCCATTAGCCATGCCATGATACAAATGGTGGCTTGCATACATATGGTCGGTCCATGTCTTAAGAGGAAATGGATACATACGTTCCTGGCTCCTGGCATTTCTCATTTGGCAAGTAGTGCAGATAAAAACCTAAAATCCCGCCCCGTTCCTTTTTTTATTGATGGAACGGAAAAATGAGAAGAAACGGGATGGGATGGGATTAACCCACCCATGTCGCGGTCGACTGATTGTGGAGAAAATTAAAAGAACACGAAGGTATCCGCTGTACTCATGCGGGCATCCAATTTGCTCACCCGGGTTTTATTTTTAAGCAGTAAAATTAATTAGCACAGTCCTTCCGCTGCGTAGTCTCATTTTCTCAGAAGATTCAAAGTTTTGCACTGACAAAGAATCCATAGGAGAAGCATTGCTGATGCAGTTTTTACCCCGGAAAAAGTTAAAATGGCAAAATAATCCATGTGCACATTTTTGCATGTCATGTAGGACTAGAAATAATTGCGCTTTTGCATTTTAATGCATTTGTCTAGTCCGCCAACCAAAAATTGAAAGAAAATTGCAAAGTACATAAAACCTAAAACACAAAATTGCCACCTTGAGTGATTTGAAGTGCAGATTTCGCGCTTTTTCTTAGATATTTTAGAATAAATTGCTTTTCTGTGTACCGACGTGAGGAACTTATGTAAATTGTATATTTTTGAGTAGTCTAAATTTGCCATTGCAATGCCTCTGCGCTTCATTAAATTGTGTATGTTATTTGGCTTGATTTATCCTCAGACAAGACGAAACTTGGCATCCATCCACTCAGACTAATCACGAATGAAATGTGTAATGAATGGACTTGCACGGTACGAGCTTTAATTGCTCTTTTGTCGCATTTCACATTCTATCCTGGAATAGAATGAGCCGTCGTTAATAACGAACGCTGGAGCTTAACTTTGTCGCATTACACACAACACGTACTATGAAATTCCATTCCATTGTATTCAAACTTCACAAAATACGAACCCGTTTCTTGTGTGGTGGAATTAATCAATTCTACGTATTTATCTGCGTAAGCCGATTCCAAAAAAACGAATATTTGAACGGAATAACGCAATATTTTGCCCAATTAATTAATTATTTTTCTTATAAATGTGGAAATCTGATGTTGTAATTCTGCAGAATAACATATAAGTGCAGTAATTTGACTCCATATAATTCAAATGTATCAAATTAATCAGCAAAACGAAAGGTTTTTGTTTGGGAATTGGCATCCAGCTACTTAACCTCCCTGTTTTGACTAATGAAGTACACAAGTGAGTCAAATCCGCTTACCGAAAGATCCGTGGCTAGGGTTTGGTTGCAAAATACGGAAGAATGGGTATAATTAGCATCCGCTGTATCATTCAGACAAAGTAAATACGGAGAAGAATCCTTCGTCGTCGCAGCTCCAGTCCCCGTTGTCATGTCCATCGGTGGAAAGTCGACACTCATATTTCTTATGCGTTGGCGTTGGCGTGGCGTTAGCTTGTGCAAATTAATTAGCTCATTTCCATTCTCCGCATTTCATATGACAAATTCCACTAATTGTGTGCTATTTCCTTGTTTGCATTTGCTGGAACGGCTACAATTCAAAGTATGTAATTCATTAGCTGAAAACCTTTGCAAGTTTTGAGGAACTTTGCGGATCCATTGGTTTTCTAAATTTTTCGCATTTCAAAATGATCCGCGCGAATTCAGGTCGTGGATCCAGGATTTCTTCCACGCTGCAAATTTGCATTGACGGAATGCGAGGATGTCACTCCGACGTCACGTACGTACAGTTATAATACTTTTTGCAAAATTTCCCTAAGGATTTAGGCGCCGCATGTGGAAAATTGAATTTTATTGTAGACTTTCCGAGAAACCAGCAGAAGCGGCGGCGGATTTCGACAGTCGACGACGCGACACAACACGACGAAAGTCAACCTAAGAAATTTTTCGGATAAAAAACTTTCTCAGATGAAATCCCACAAAGAACGGACGCGAACGAACGTAAACACAACACACGTGCAGAATTTAAGTGGCAGTTACCTTGGAACAAAGCACTTTGTTTTCCAACTAAACTCCAGCAAAGGGAAGTGGCCCGGAGGACACAATTTCTGGAATCCCCACTCAAACACCTGTTGCTTTTCCTCCCGTCGTCGTCGAGATTGGCAAATGCATTAAAATAGTATGTATGTATGCGGATCCTCTCAGACTCAGACCTTCCCTCCGGGGTTTATTGTTTCGGAGGATATGCAAATGGGAAATGGTGATTTTTTGCATGTATGCATAGCTAATTTGAGGCGGAGGAGGACGCGGGAAACTTAAATATTTTATCCTCGGCTCATTTGAGCAACTGAAATTCAATTCGGTGACTGTGGCTTGATGTACCGGGAACAGGTGCCGGTCGACTGTGGCTCTGGCTACCCGGGAGTCTGGAGCTGTACTGACAGCTGCACCTTAAGTCCGGATTAAACACAAAAACTTTGAAAGGGAAGGATGGGGGAAGATCAACTTGGGCTCTGTGAGATGGAAAGTTTGAATGAGCGGGACTGAGGAGGAAACCCCCACTTCATCCCAAATTCGCAAACTCCGCTCTTCCTTGCATTCTGCACTACGGCACATGCACAGTAACAAGCGTATTACGTAGCAGCTAAAGCACGTCCTTTTGGCACATGCAAAACTTTGGAAAGTTAACCTTCTTGAAAATAAGGGGTTACATAGCGTTGGGATTGGAAATAAGATTCTTACAATTTATCATTATATTGGCATGACAATTTTGATTGCTGCTTTTGCTTTTCCACGCAAAAATATCAATAATTCAATACGAGTGAATGTTTTTGCCTGTTTGTTGTCCCAACAATTTATGGCAGCCGGCAAAGTCACGCTCTTACATTATAGAAATGGCTCATACAAATTAAATTTTAATTAACGAGTGGATCAGTTTTTTACAAGTCTGCAAATTGCTAAAGTGCAAAATATTCGCATGCATTATATTTCTCATCGTAATTTTGTAACGTTTGGTCAACCGCTGGCACAAGGCAGTAAGAATAAATTAAGGCTCTCCGTGTGTTTTTGACAAGCGTAAAGTGAAAGTGAAAGAAAGTTTATAGACTTGGAACCAAGCACGCTTTCAGATCCAGGCCCCGGGTGCGTCCAACTTCTAACACGGAGGGTCGGAGGAACATCAATCTTTAAGTGTGTCCTGGCCTTACCTCACCTTGTAATTCATCCAAACTGTAAATTTCGCACGTCAAGTTCAACTTGGGTGAATATACTAGGATGAAACACAAGTTGCTCAACTCAAAATGTATAATGTAAAATGTACAGGGATTAATAAAGGGAGTCATCTCCTCCTCGTTTACACCTCTGCAAAGAATTAAAGTGAGAAATGACTCACATGTATGTACATAAATTAAAGTGCTCACTTTTGGAATGGAATTGCAATTTTCCTAAAACATTTTCAGTGATCAATTGCAACACAGAATTACAATATGTTCAAGTGCGAATATTCATGTTTTGCATTTCCAAGTCATGGTGTAATAAAATATTCAAGTAAGGTTCTAATCTTTCTATAAGACTGAGAGAAAATAGTAGAATAGAGTGCACAGGGTAATGGTGTCCAGAATACGTGCAGCCGCCCGCGCCCAAAGAATCTAGCGCAGTAAAACCTTTTAATAGGACCTGAATAATGTAACCCTGACCTGGTCATCAGGATAAGACAAGACTAAACAAGAATCCCAATTTAGGACTCATAAACACCAGCAAAGTACGCAATGTGTTTCAATCGGGTTGGCGGATAAGTTAATTGTTTTGGGCACTTAATGCGGTCAGACGATTCTCTTTATTAATCAGAGTCGGTTAACTTTGAATGTGTTCCAGTTCCACATTATTTATAAAAGCCAACTCTGAATAATGTCACAAACAGCTTACCATATCACGTCTTGTACCAAAATGCGCTTGCTCCAAACGATTGTGTGACCTCGTGACCTGAGATGATAAAGTCTACCTGTTTATGATTCGGAAGTGCCCTTGAAGTATGAAACGGATCACTACTTGGGAAATGGCAAGATTTCATAAATTAAATTAATTAAATTACACTAAAAGCTGGAATTCAATTTAAACGAAAAATATGTTCAACATGCATTGTAGGAGCAGTTTATTTACAACCACTTTTTTAAATTAAAAAACCATATGCATATACACTAAACTGGATTCCATCGTCGGTGTTTATCCTATTAACCTTTACTAAAATTTACCGGTAGTTTATAATAGTATTCTGATACGCGACGACATTACGACCAAACTTGAATAAGTTACCCACGGATACTTTTAAAATCCTTAGAGTCCGTCATTCCTTACTCACCGCCAAGTGCGAGGGAATGCTATTTCCCAAGTTGACAAAATCCTCTGACATGTGAGACAGCCACGAGGCAAATTTGGTAAAAATGGTTTCCAAAGTAAACATAGCGGCGAAGCAGAGGCAGGTGAAAATATAAAACGTGTCGTCCAAAATACCTAAACATTTGATAACCCCGACACCTAGAATCATTGAAGCAATCAGAAGAGCGTACGTCGATACGACATCCATCAGATTTTTATTGAGTTCTTAATGACTGGCTTGGAATATTGCGTGTCCACGGAATCGTCGAATTTAATTACGCAGAATATTTTCATGCCTTTTAATGGAAGACGGGTGAGCATTTTTCATTCCCAAAGATTGCACTCTTCTTAAAAATCAAAATAAAAAATTGTTAATTTTCATATTAATGATCATTATACACATACTAAAGTGGAATGTTTGTGTGCATGCGTGCGTGTCTTCTATCTTCTCTGAAACCATTAAACAGATTGGGGAGCTTGATAGCTTAATATGTTTAGGAGGTCAGCAGGCATTCCCTGGGCAGGGTCACAAGTTGACCTCACCTTTGACCTATAAGTTAGGGCACTGACCTCAGCTAAAATGAAAGAGAAATATGGCATGTAACATACCATTGTTCTCACATGGTTGTGCTGAGAAATTTTTTTCAGGTCACACCTTGACCTGGCCTTTAACCTCTGAGTTTAGGGCATTGACCTTTGCTGAAATGAAAGAGAACCATGGCATGTGATATGTCAAAGTTCTCAGGAGGTTGCTATCAGAAATTCGCTTGAGGTCACAAGTTGACCTGACCTGCGACCTCCAAGTTAGGGCATTGACCTTAGCTAATACAGAAGAGAAGCATGGCACGTGACATGGAACTGTTCTCAGGAAGTGGTGCTGAGAAACTTTACACAGATCTTGACCTGAAATTTGACCTCTAGGTTTTGCAAGGGAGATGACGAGTCATCGCGCTTGAGCGGCGCGAGTCATCTCTTGCATGTCAAACAAAGTGTGGGCCACAATTGTTCCTGCCGCTATTAAAGGCGAGGATGCAAAATGTATTTCAAAAAACCGTTTGTCCAGCTAATGCCCTAGCCTTTGCTGGTACGTGCTTTATACCCTTACACGTGATTAACCCGAAACAAGTTTTAAATAAAACGTGGACTCACACTGCCACTTTGATTCGTTCACCCAAATAGGTCATTACAGAGCAAAGTACTGCAATATGAAATGCATCTGTGACAACCCAATAGAATTGCATGTAAGCGTCCATGAGTCCCACGACTGTTAACACCAGCTTGTCGTCTAATAATATCGTTGGGTATAAAGCACGAACACTTTGATGATCAAAAAAGGCAGCAAATATCATGTTCACTCCAGCTATGTATACAACCCGAAGTATGACCTTTAATAATTTTCCTACTGTAAGCGATTTTGGAAATTCTCCATCTAAAAATTATACATAACAAATAATCTTTTTTTCGTTGTTCACTTTTGTAAGCTTTTATATAATTAAAATCATTTTTGTGTAACTTTATTATTGCGTTTTACCTTGACAACTGCTCAGGTAACGGATCACTTGATTTGCTACAGCAACCACACTTTGTGTCCGGAAAAACATAGTGAAAGAACCAGCAAGTAGCATCGCATTCATTGCCAACAAATAAACATGGATGAGCATATGATGTAGCATTAGTTGGTCAGTCCAAAACGCCCAAAAGAAGTAACTGGTTACTCCGACTCTTAGAGATGTGTCAAAGCAGAAACTGAGCTTGAACAGATTTCTAAAATGTCTACTTTCGGAAACACAAATTAGTTTTTTCTCTTCACTCCACTCGAATGGCAGAATTCTGAGGAATTCATCAAACTGAACAATGCTCTTTGATAGGTCCACGCATTTCTGGCCAGCATTCAAATTTTCTTTGGGTTTTCGAATTTTAATCAAGAGCTGCATTTTAACACGGGAGTAAGCAGGTATATAATATGCTATACTTACAGGACACAAAAACTGAGCTCTGGATGCAAACTAAGCATAAAGCTTGGAGTACATATAGAAAACAATTGCGTAAACGACGAATTAAGTTCGTACTTTTTATCCACTTATAACAGTTTAAATTCCAGGGATGAAGATGAATGTTGATGTTTAAGTAAGGGATAACATAATATGAACTAAGCACTCTTACAAATTATCGAAGTTTAGTCGAGATAAGTATTAGGTTGTATTCCGGAGCTGAGCACACACAAAATACATTTAATGTTATGTTTTCACAATATAAGCCAAATTTGTGTCATTCGGTGATCCTTTTCGTCCTTTCGGTGGTTTTCTTTCTAGGTAATGTTCAAAGCTTTAATGGTGCATTATAACTATTTAGAAATACGATAGAGCTGACTCCAATGCAAATTGATGGTGAGCATGTAAATTATTCATCAGCTTAGGCACAATTTATTGTTATTCTATTATTTATAAAGGTTGCTGGCCGATAATTGCATAGCACGTATTACCAACGCGCCCAATCATAAATTATTTAGATTCAATTTCACGAATGATGTTATATGCAGTAACTCCGCTGCACTTAGCGTTTGTAAATTGGACAAAAAGAAAACATTCTAGACACGGTTTTTTATTCATATGACCACTAATTCTAACCGTGCAAATTCAATTTCAATCCTAAATGGATCAAAAGGCATTACAATTCAGAATATGACTTCTATAAGTATAAACAACAATCATTGCTAATTAACAATAAAAAAAACATGGTTGATTAATATAATGCTAAGATTTAGAACTGGAATAAGAGTATTGCAGTGCAATTTTGTGAGCAGTAACTCAGCAATGGTTTTCGCTGCTAACTGGAAGATATTTCCAACTATATTTTACGATTACGAATTTAACTATAAAACTGCTTAATAAGACTCATGCTTTAACTTTAGCTTAACTTGGTCAATTTGTCATAAGAATTATTATTTTGCAAACAGAAGATTTAAGTGTACTTACTAGCACTTTTACTTATAGTTTTCCGTATGCTCCGACAATCCTCTGAACGGTCTCCTTGCTATTATCATCCAAAATGTTGATTGCCTTTCCACATTTGTTAAGTGTAGTGGATCCCTCATCATCTCCCTTTGTTAGCTTAGTCCAGCAATCATAGACTGCAAATTCAAATTAACTTTAAATTCCTGAATTCACATGGTTATAAGATTTATTTTCTTACATGTTCCGCCGCTTTCTTCTCCTGAAGCCTTTTCAATTTCCTTGCAGTTTTGTTGATATTGTGTGAACCGATCCACGACAGGTTTCAAGTCCTCCAAGCAGTCATTTACGTCCTTTCCAAAATCTACATAAAATCCGCCAGAAATTAACAAAAAGTATTTTTATAGTATTGCAAACTAGGTGCTTATGTAATTTCACACATAAACAATGCGCTCATCAATGCGTAAACTGTTCTATTACCAGGTTTTGCATTCTCGGGCTCGTATTTTTCTGTTGTGTAACGATAATCGTCATTGTTGTCCTCGTACGACGAATGAGCTAGGATTCCAGCCACTAAATTAAGCAGGATTAGTAATACAACTGCCGAATGCATTGTTCTGAGACCTAAAAGTATTGGACTGAAAATGGGAAGAAAGTATGTTAAAATTGTATGAATGTATTAATACAACGGAGCAGGATGTTCCCCCCGAAAATTTAAAACTTGTAATGAAAGCAAGTATTGAATATACCAATCTTTATTTAAAAATTGGGGAGCGAGCCACTTATTAATTAAGGATGGTTTTAACCACAGTTGGATGAGAGTAATTAGATAATGAGGCAAACCATCGCAAGCGATTCAATCCTCCTACCCTATTAGAGTCATGTATGGCTCAAAACTTCTAATTGGATCCAATCAATCTAACTGGCATTAATTAAAATCTATTTAAACTAAGGACATAATTACATTGCATCGGTTTGCTTCCTTTCTGTTTTAAATGTTCTACACAATAAGCTTAATTCTAATTAGCTCCAACCTAATTAATGAATTGAATTAATGTTTTAATTTAGAAAGAACCGAACACAGACTCAAGGCAGCAAGCATTCCATTTTGCTGACATTCAACTCATTTAGAGTACAGCTATAAAAAAACACAGGAACTTTGCCATCGTTCGCTTATACTATTTTTATTGAAGCCAAATAGGAGTATTATTAATGAACTAATAATGCTAGTATTGCATTCAATGTTGTGTTGTATGTACTATAATGTGCCCATCATGTGCAAAGTAAATGTTAATTGACAGAAAACGGAAATAAAGTAACAAGAAAGAACTATGGAGGGAGATCCAATCAAATACAAGATTATAATTCCGTTTGGGTCTTCGATTGAAAACATCTCAATCTGATTCATCCAAACGTTTAAAAAAGTGGACGGAAACGTTTTTAAAAATACAGAAACTGAATATCCAGCATGCTATAAAAACTACTTGAAGGATAAATACAACAACACAATGGCGTACAATGGAGAGACTATAAAATCCTTATAGTTTGGAAATGTAGAAAGTAAAAGAACCAAAATATTCACTAATTTCAAACTACTCCGAACAGCATGCAACTTGTCATTGTCCAAGCACATTTAGATCCAAGTGGCCATTTCTTCGCTTACTGCATCTCTTTCTGGCCCTGAAGGGCATCACGTGATTCCTAAAACATCGTATTAATAATTCTTGTAATTATATATTCAAATTGAAAAATTGTTAATATGAGTGTATAAACTTGTTATAGTGTTGTACATCGAGGCTAACTACGATAATACTATAATGCATATATTAACTTATTATTAATTACCTGGACGGCAACGGCAGCCGCACATGGCGCTTCTGGCTTAGATTCAGCTTTATTGCCTCTGTTTTTAACATTGCGGATAGGGCATTGCCGACGCGGTTTAAAGTATTCACTGTGCTTCAGAATCCAATCATGAGTTTTAAATTTTATTTCCAAAGGAGGTGCTTCCAAAGGGAGTGCGATTGGTGAATCAGAAGGACTGTCGTCTACCAAGTGCATCTTGTGAAATTTACCTCTCACTTCCATTTTTCTTTTCAAATAACGATTATAATGGGCAGCAGTTTCCAACACCCACGAATTAGCGTCGCTGTCAGAACTTGTCCCTGCTTTCTTGGCTGATGCTGAGGCTGGAGTAGCTGGAAAATAGATTACGATTATAAACGAGTTTAGCCATGCCATAAGTTTAGTTTAGCAAATGGATTGAATTCCAACACATAGAATCATAGAAAAATGTCGAACAAGTTGATTACCCTTTTTCTGCAACCGCTTGATTGTTCTCATTTTGTAAAATCTTTGTGTTGGCTACTCCCAGAAACAAATTGAGCTAAAAAGTAGATACGATCTTCACAACTGATTGTAATAAAACAAATGTGACTTTGTCATTACGTTTCCCCTTTAAAAAGACCCAGGATCGTGGCCGTAGCCTGGAATATTGCTTGCATGGCAAATCCCTGCTTAACTCAGCTGCCAAAGCTACAGCCACAAGCTGGCTAACGGACTTGGTCAATTTTTACGTAAACATTCAGAATGAAAAGTACAAGGAGAAGAGTAAAAGAAGTGTCTGGGTTGCAAAGTGAAACCCCTTGCGTTGTGATTTGCTGTGGGAACGTGTAATTCTAAACTTTTAGTCATTCGCTACTGTAAAAATGGGCTGACTCGCTGGCGGACTGTCTGCGATTTTAATTACAGTCGCGGATATTAAATTATTGCGTTGGATAACACAAGGACATGTAGAAAGAGAAAACTAAAGTATAAATGCAATAACGCTAAGTGACTCATCAAACCGACAGAACCTATAACAGATATTTTATAACTTATGCATTTATTTATAATGTACAGAACGACATTAGCTTTTATACATGTTTAGCAAAGCTGGATTAAATAGGCTTTACAAAGCGCAACTTCAAATTTGAAAAATAGAAAAAGTTTAATAATCTGTAATTCGAAAGCGACTAGAAGTTCTGTGAATTCGCACATTTATGAATGCTAGATAAGAAATTTTTAAGGCAAGTTGGCCTGAGTCATGTAAGTCATAATCGCCATCAGAAGTGAAAGTGTTCATTTAGCCATAAACCATGTAAAACCCATACGGCTCCAGTACAGCCCAAACCCTTCAAGCACGCATGTAGCCGAAAGCTGTGAAAAAATCTAAAGAAACCAATATGGTAGCTCGACATCCCCACACCCCATGAAATCCTCCCGTCGTCGCGACGCGTCCCCATCCCGGAGTGATTCATCCTTCTTCACGGCCAGATTATTGCTGCCATTTGCAAATAACTTCTCTCGGATTAAATACTTTTTTGTATTCCCAATCAACAGTTATTTAAAAATACAAGGAAAATGACGCCAGGTGGAAACAATTCGGCTGGAATCATCGTTGAAACCCAGGGTGAGTTGTTTCCTTAATATTAAGTATTAAGTCAAGATGCAAAATAATAATTAAACCTAATACTTTGTGTAGTGCGTGGTTAGGTTAACCGCAGCGGCACACAATTGGCGTAGAACGTGCTAGTTAATTAGATGGTGCAATTATAATAGGGTCGTCTTCCGTGTTAAGTGTTTCTGATTGCCCACATGTAAAGTTCAATTAAAACCTTTACGTACCACAACCACAGGAACTTATTTTGACAGAATTGCTTTTGTCTTTATTTGCTAATTGCTTTTGCCTGCTAGAATGTGAACTTGTCTTTCAAGACAATTACAAATATTTGCAAACATGGATTTGAAATTGGTATTTTGTATTTGTTAATATTATAGAATCCGATGAGGGGCGCCAATTAGACAGGCAAATCGAGGAATTAGAGATAACCGTTTTAGAAAACTTGAAACGATTGATTTACATGTGGCACCTGGATGAACGTGTTAGGGTGCATTGTGGGATGCGCATGCGGGAGCCAGAAGATCATGGGGATTCAGACGAAGATAGCAGGTAGGAAAGAAAAAGAAAGTATAATTAATTGTTGATGCTAATTTACTAAGTACGAAAAACTTTTAATTTCAGACAACATATCACCGCGAAGTAGGAATTTCCCAACGGATTACTGTTCACGGTTATATGGAGCTTTCCGAAAGATTTGGAAATTAAAAATTTGGAATTCTTCAAAATAGTTTCAAAATAAATTTTGTTGCATTCGAAAGCTGGTTTATTATCTGAAGTTTGATTTCACCAGGCAAGACAAATAACGCTATGCGGTCAGTTAGGCGAAAGCCAGTTAGGCGAAAACCAGTTTGGCGAAAATCCTTTGGCGAAAAATTTCAGAAACCAGTTAGGCGAAACAAAAAAGATCATTTATTTAATCAAGGGACACTTAGGCGAAAAAAATTATGTCAGAAACAAGCCTTTTTTCCGGCTATTTCTTCAGCTGTAGCTTTGGAAAGGTTCCTGGTCCTATTATTTTAGCAAGTAGGTTCTGATCTTTTCTAATAAAAGCCCCGTCTGTGGATGGATTCTGGGAATAGGAGCCTCTCTCCTAATAAAATCCCCTATTTCTGTATGTCAAACTCGCTCATTTTCATTCCGCGGTATTTCCATTTAAATGTCGATTAAATTAATGTCGATTTTAAATGCAAGCCCCGGCTTCTATTAGGTAATTTACGGTACATTACATTTGGATACATTTCATTTGCATACTTCACATTTAGTGCTATGCTAGCTCACTTCAACATTTTGCTGAGTTGTGAGCACCAAAAGTTCACTTTTTTTTTCCTCCGCTCGACGTTACCTCATTTTCGCCTAATTTGCATCGCATAAATTGTTGTTTCGCCTAATTGGTCATATGCTTTTTTCTCGAATTTTTTTTCGCCTAAGTGTCTTTCGCCTAACTGTCTTTCGCCTAACTAACCCTATTTCCAAATAACAAATATGTGAATATTCTTATAGGTTATTCAAGAAATTCTTGAAAATAGGTTGTTTTTTAACAAGAAGAATGGCCCGACAATTAAATCCTAAGTAGCAACATTCACACAATAGTCGTTCTCTATGCAGACATAATAAACCTTTTGTGCATCCTGGTAGTATTTTGATTATAGCAAACGCCCTTAAAAGGGTTACCAGTGTTTCTTGAAACTCTCGCGTGTCATATATGAGCGTCCTTCACATTATAAACTGAAAACTAATAATAATTTCAATGATCACAATCACAGGATTGAAGACGTGTGCCAAGTGCTAGTTGCTAGTAAGATGTCGATATTATTTTATAATGTTTATGGGCTGATTGAATATTATGAAAGTTCCGACGGTTTTTTTTAAGTTTCAATTTTCTATCCCAATCCCAATCCGTGTAACTTTGTATCCTTGTTTACTTTTCGGAAAGTACAGGATTTGGAGTCGACAAGAATGCAACTTCAGTGACGTAAGCTTACAAACTTACTGTTAGGTGCGGTAATGCAGGGTTTTGAAGTAATTTATTGTTAGTTGATAATGTATTAAGCTGTCTGAACTTTCTGCAGTGCATTTGCATAAAATAAAATAATCTAGATTATACGTGTGTTATTTTTACTATTATTAAATTTAAACTGCACAAATCAATTAATATTTATTTCTGTGTGTTTCGTCTTGCACTGTTCTATTCTTAAACTGTTTCCTAAACTTAACTGTATTCGAGGTTAACTTACTGTATTTAATTGAATTCTTCGAGAAATTAGAAATTAGTAAATAACTGGGATGGATTCCGGATTTTGAAAGAAATTTTTTGGATCCCACCGCTTTTTCACATCAAGCAAACGTGGAACATTTTTGCCGTAATATCTACGTAAATATGTGTCCCCCCATTCCAAGTCCACATAATTCTGGTAAGATTCTCCATTATCCAAAAACTTTGCCCGGTCCACAAATTCCCTACACCAGCGGTCCCCTTCATTTGCACAGCTCGATCCACTGCATGTACATTCTACGAGGTACATGGATGTCCGATGAACAAATGCTGTCGCTGTCGGCGGAACCTCATTGACAGCTCCACCGAATGAGGAAATCTTAACCGTTGGGCCAGTTTTCGGAATGCCCTTAATGAAGTTTGCCAAATTTCGCAATTCACAGGGTGAACCTTTCTTGCTGACAAAAAAGCATTTGGGCTTCAAGTAGTATTGGGATTCCTGGATGCCTTCAGAATTTACCAACCCAACATCTCGCCATGAGATATTCTCTGATGTAATCAAATTAGCCGTGTCTAGGATAAGTTGTATAAAATTCTGCGACGACTCCTTGTAATTTGAGTAGGTGGGAAATATTTTTGGTATAGCTTCGTGGAAGTCTTCAGGGGAATAGCTGGATTCGTCCGTAACATAAACTATTTTCACCTCAATACCCTCGTTTCCCATAGATCCTTAAATACCAAAATTAAAATTGATATTGTTAATTGTTAAGGTAGAATTTGAATAGTGGCTGTTATTCTGTGATAAACCTAACCATTGTTTCAATGTTTCAGTATGTAATAAATACCTTACCTGCCATTGACAGATGGCTCCAAATACTCGGCTCATTGTCACGCTTCCAAGTCAACCAATTTTGCCAAGCCTCCAGAACCTCTGCAGTGTGTTCCGACGAATAACTAAAAGTCACCAAACTGGAACGAAGTCCAGTGGCTCGAAATAATTTAAATTCAAAACTCGTCACAATCCCAATGTACCCAGACCCAACTCCTCTCAGAGCCCAAAACAAATCAGGATTCCGGCGTTCGTTCACCTTTCGAGCTCTTCCCGCCGCATCCACCATGGTCAGCTCCACAACGTGATCTGCCGTGAGTCCATATTTACCCGCAAATATCCCAAAACCACCCCCCAATGCATATCCCCCAATCCCCACCTTCCAATAAATTCCCATTGGAAGGCCAAATCCCTTTTCCCATAATTTTCCATAAACTGACCCGAGTTGAGCCCCAGGCCCAATTTTGGCTGTTCCTAACGCAGAATTGACCTCCACAGCTTTCATCCTTTTAAAATCAATAATGACTGTACTAGAATTGCCAAAAGAGAATGACTCAGCTGAATGGCCACCACTTTTTGGGATGAGCGGGATATTTAATTTTCTTGCGCATTTGACAGCTTTTTGAACGTCCTGGGTGCTTGTGGGAAGGAAGTACGCCCAGGGAAACACTTTGATCCGGGTATTAAATTGGTAATTAAGTTTGGCGTAAGCCTCGGAATTTGGCATCCGCTCTACTATGGCAGACGCTGGAATACCTTTCGACATCATGCAAGTTTTAAACAGAGTGTGTTGGACTTGAACGGATGCGGAAGTGAGCTGGGTTAGGAAAATTCCGAGGAGACAATAAATCATTGTAATTAATGATGCACTGCTCATTGTGAAATTAGAGTTATTATTTTTTTTGAGAAATTAGCGCTTGCCCAAGTTTACTTGTGAAGATATAATGGAACTAATAATATATTCGCTCAGTTAGCGTTAGCTTTGACGGAGTACTAGTTTTATTTGTGAAAATCATGAATTAAGGAGGCATGCCAAATTTCATTCTTTCATTGCATTTCTAGGATAAACAGGCGAAATTGAATACAATATAGCTAGTGAAAACGAGAACAATACAAATAATGATTGGAAAAGTGTGTAGGCATAACTATACTACTTTTATACGAGCAGTATTACATTTGCAATTTGATTCTAGAACACATTTGTAAACAATTATACCTAACGGGTTTACAACATTGGTGCTGTCTTTAGCTTAACTAGTCCTACGATTTAGAATAGTAGTATATATATCAGGTTACAATAATGAATTACCGCATAACAGGCACAAAATATGCACTCTTGTCTTCAGCCTTTAGTGTAATATGAGAAAAGTAATATCTCCAATCACTTCTGACATCTAAGAAGTTTTTAAAAATAACACTCTAAGGGGATTTCACTATTCGGTCAGTTAACTGTATCACAAAACATACGCCCAAAAACATTATGCATTACTATTACAGCAGCGTACAGTTTAATAGTTTTTATTGAGTAACCATTAACCAATCAAATGCCAGTACATAAAAATGACTTTACTCACCGTGGTTTGCTCATAATTAGAAAACTCACACCAGAAATACACTACACGTGGTAATTTATAGTAAAAAATAATAGCTACATATGTATAAATAGTCAAATATTGCAGCCAAATCAAACTGTAGGGGAAAATGACACAATGCTTCCCTAGCCTACTAATATGCAAATGCATAAAATGACTAGTGCCCTTTGCCCTTACAAATATGATTGCTGGTTCGTTTAGGCCGGGCTGTTAATCTATTATGAAACAGACTAACGTA
>JAAXYW010002219.1:0-16446 GCA_036851895.1 Orthonychiurus folsomi
TACCAATTCCATTAAGTTGATTCTGGATTTTTGTTCTGATTGGTGAGAGGATTAGATTCCCGTTGTGTTTGATTTTAAGATGAAATCCTGAAAAATATTTTTTTTGTAATTGTAAGCTTTGAATTCGGAGTAGAAGACATTTTGCAGTCGCAAATTAAACATCTAATATTCCTTTACACCATTACTAATTGCAAAATATTATACGGAAGCCTGATGCAACATTTTATATAAGAAGTGCTCTATTAACGCTTAATTTTCCCATCAAGGAAATTTACACATCTGATTCCGTGAAACTTGCTGTCATCGGATATCCACGTATGAATGGGTGTTATTTTTCATTCGCAATTCGAATTTGAGAAACACTCACCACAGATTGGACAGCAAAAGCCATGTGGCTGGATTGGATTTGGACACTCATAATCTGAAGCTACGCACACAACAAATGAGCAGATCTGTATTATACAAAATTTAAATTAACCCAAACCCTTCACTGGCGTTTATGTTGAAATGAGGGCAGAATTTGAAGTGCAAGCAAATATGAATACTTTACCCTCTGCTTGATCTCAGGTTGGAAATTTTTGCAAATGGATTTGTCATTGTCCTGCCATTCCGGGCCCAAGCTGAAGAGGGTTTCCGGTTTCTTTTTGAATTGAATCTTCCCGAGTTGTGTGGTCATCAAAATTGCAATGTCGTTGTACGCTAACTCCTAAACGGACAAAAATTAATCTATTTTCAGTTGAAAATGCGACGTTCAATACAAATTGCTTCACCTGATCTCCCAAAAGGAATTTGTGGACTGTAACATCCGAGGAAATGACCAAATAGAAAGCTGAATTGAAAGGAAATACAACAATGTCGTATTGACAAGGGCTGCGCTCAACATGGGGAATCGCATCCGTCGCATCCCAGCTCCCAAGAGCTTCTTGGTCAAGCCAATTATGTGGATTTAACCAATCTTCACGACTGGTCCTCTGAAATTTCAATTCTAGATAATTTAAAATAATAAAAAATGTCAAATTTGTGGTGCGGTGCAGAACTGCAAATTTCACGAGTATTTTGAATTAGATTTCTAACCAACGCCACTGCATGTATCATTTTTTGCATTCAGAAAAGTGATGGCTCCAGGTTGAAGAATGAAATGTCCATTTCGTGGAAAGATGATTTCTTGGGCTTTGATTGGATATCCTGCGTATAATGAAGCAACATAGGGATCTGCGGAATCCAGAAACTGGTAAATATCCTTGGAACAATCACCGGCGGATCCCCAGTTTTGTATGTTGTCAAAATTTGTGTTCATTAGCCATAATTTAATGTTGGTTTGTCCTTTGACAGCTGAGATAGAAATTGCTGTGATGATCCACGCATATTGGACTATAGACACGGCCATAACTGGAAATTAAGGATTTGAGCACAAGACAAACAATTTTAGTAAAAGTAGTTAACAATGAATTGCATGTAATTCTAAAATTAAACTTAATTCAAACAAATCACTGTGAAAACTATGAAAGTTGGAATTTCCAACTGAATTTAACTGTGTGATCTCTGCGGAAATATTCAAGCACCAAAACAACACACCCATCGACTGCGGCTGTTGCCGCAGGATCTTTACTTGTGAGTGACTTCGTATGTAGAAACTATGGTATTGAATTTCCGAAATGTAATCCCGATGCATGAATGTTTGTATGTGGAGTATGTCCTCAACAAAAAGTTGATTCGTACTGTACAAAAAGCTTTTTAATATATTCTCCGCTATCTATCAGGCCATGATTCGCGGAACAATTACATATTCCATATCAGTTCGGTTTAACTTTTCAGAATTTTTGCATCTGCATTATTATCAATTGAGTTCCAAAAATTACTCTTAACCCTCTTAACTACTCTTAAAACAAATTGCCGAAATTACCATTGGTTCATCTGAATATAAACCTGTCTTCTAATCTCATAAATTTTAAATAATTTTACGGCGCAGAAGCTTATTATGCTCATTTTATTGTCTAGTCTCCAACCAACACAACACCCACGGATCGCTTAACTCCAATCACTCAATTTGCCAATTATGCATCAAATTACAACACGCACAGTAGCTTTCGGACGTCTCCAAACTGCAGCGGTCATTATCGACTTGTAAGTAAGTTCCAATTGAATCTGGCAATAAAACAACGTAGTGAGGAAATGTCAAACAAGCTTGTACACTTACACTACACATGCACATGCGCAAATAATTTGATTTACTTCTCAAAATTCGACTGTCTTGCAATTTAATTTTACTATCAAATATTTTATCAATGTTTTATTTTAGTCGCATTTGTTTTCTCTCTCATCTGGACAGGTTTGAATTCATTTTTGCATAGCTTATTTCAAAACCACGTCTTTTTTTAATTTTCAGTCAACGTTGCGTTGGTTCTCGCCATTTTCCCCAGTTAAAAATGTCCTTTCCTCGGTGCCATTAGAACTAGCACGTCATCTGGGGTGTCTTCTTTTCCCTGGGAATTGGAATTTGTATCATTGGTTGGGTTGAAGATATTAACGTGACCATTTTTGCGGGCTTGATCATACTCCGTTCGCCGTGATGGATGCGAAAGGACTTGGTACGCTTCTGATACTCGCATGTATCTGAATATACGTAATTTACGAAGAAGGTATGTGACCCTATGCGGCTCAGATGGCTGATATTCTGGATGCCATTTTAAGGCGAGTTCATGGTAGGCTTCCTCGATGTCTGAGCCTGAAGCGTTTGATGGGAGCCCGAGAACGTCATAGTAATCCATCTTTTTAAAGGGCCTCCTAATTTTGAAAATGGACAACTAGGAATTTATGTCGTGAGAACTAAGTTTTGTTTTGCCGGTTGGGGTGATTAAAATTCAAAATTTTGGTGCATTAAAATTTGGACAAAATAGAATTTAGAAATGTGGGCAAAGGCCCTAGGCCCAGTTGGCTTGTCATGCATTTCCTCTGGCACGCTTGATTAAATTGTGATTTCTATTGTTTATCAGCTTACAAATCAGGAGGAACCATACAAATTGTTTCCGTGGAAAATAGTGAAACAAATTCTGTCGTCGCTGTCAATTTTCCGACTCTTTGTCTCCAATATTGAGACAATTTTTTTGAAATAATTATGCGTCATTTAATAATGTAATGCGGAAGCCATGCCACAGACAAGCAATTCAACTCAGATAATTTAACTCATAATTTGGTTTATCACGAAATATTTGAACTTGAAAACTTGTGAAAACCTTAACTGAAGGGTTGCTTAATAAAATCGCGAATTATAGCTTCAACTAACTAGCAATCACTCATTACTCAACACCAATTCAAAATTGCATCAATTTTTTAATTACAATCCTCAAATTAAGGACATTTGCATATTTTCAAATTCATTCTTTTGTCAAATATAAGTGTTCAAATCTTATGTCTCAAGGCTGCCGTGTCGAAATCCTTAGTCTTGTTATTTGTTGCGCAACTTCTTATTGGAATTGGAAGTAGTCTTGGTCTCCGACTTCAAAACACCATCTTCAAAGATTTGTACAGTTTGTTCTGGTCCGCGGCTGGTTTGGACTCTTGTAACATTGCGACCGTTCACTGTAGTTGATGTCGATGTCATGGAGTAACTGGTTGTATGGACCCTGACGTTCCCAGTGCAGAAGGCGTTGGATCCGCCGTTTCCGCCGAGCCCGATCTGGGTAACATTGCCGTTGTGACCATTCACTGCGCCTGCTGGCATGGACATCCCAGGTACGGAAAAACCAGGCATTTGGAAGAAATTGTCAGAATTGAAAGAATTCTGGACATCCCGCATGTCGGAAGCGAACGAGAGATTCAATCCACCAAGCCCGAAGTTGGCAGAGAAACCGGGACCAAAAAAATTTTCGAACAAATCCTCGGGACTGCGGAAGTCGAAGTTAAATTCAAAGCTGGAGCTGGAATGTGAATTTCCCGCCCCATTCTGGCCGCCATTCCGAAGAGATTGATCGTAGTCCCTGCGGCGGTTGACATCTGAGAGAACTTGATAGGCTTGGGAAATCTCTTTGAATTTCTGTGTTGCTTCTTCTTGGTTTTGAGGATGTTTGTCTGGATGCCACTCCAAGGCCAAGCGACGGTATGCGTTTTTGATGTCCGAAGCCGATGCATTGGAGGCGACTTGCATAATTCCATAGTAGTCCGCCATTTGTCCACTTTTTCCGTATGGAGTTCGGGTTGGAACTTAGAAGCCCGTCCAAACGACTTGTCACGTTTCAACGCAATGAACCAAAGACAAATTTAAAATTTATGTTTAAAAATTGGGCTGAAACGCCGCCGCCGTAAAAACCTCAATTAAAACTTTTGTTTGATTGTCAAAACTAGGCACAGTAACTTTAAGCACGGTTTTGTTCGTTGCTGGGGGCACAGCAATTATGCTAGAACTTGAATTGAAGAACTAAATCTGTTTGAATGATTAATCATATTTTAGTCTTGACTTTTGAGCAGAATTTATAATTGGAAATTGGAACGCCGAACGCGAACGATCGAATAAGGCGAATAATTTCAAAAACCCACCAACCTAATTTCTGCCCTGCTCGCGCTCTGCTGCGATTTACCATCCAAATTTGAAACTCACATTTCACTAGAATTCTGCTCGGATGGTGAATTTGTATCATTAAGTTTTTTTATTGACTGTTTATTTAAACCAGCTTACAAAAAGTTTTCCTAATGGTGCATTTGGATCGGGTTCAAGGCCAAAAGGGTCACATGATTATTCATGAAGATGGAACTATAATCTCGGTGAGTTTTTGTTTTGTGTTTTGGGTTAATATTCAATTTTGAAACCCGCGCAATAAATTAGAGTAAGTGCATTGTGCATTTGGTTAGGCTGTTCCTAGGAAATCAGATTATTAATATGAACTATTTTTTGAGCTAATGCGTTATTATATATTGTGAAATTATTTTATCTAGTCCTCCGGTGAGTTGGCGAGTAATGAACCAATTTCTCAACATGTGACGGCACTGATGGCACATTCCCTCCCTGTTAATTTTAATGCAAATCCGCAGCAAGGAAAATCAAATGTAGTGAATGGGTCTGCCGAACCAGCCCGATTTACCCAACCAAATGGTTCCAGGGGTCAAGGCCAACAACCTCCCGGCCAAGCCAAACCGTTGAAATGGAATCGAGTAACTGGTGAGCATTATTGAGCAATTTTAAGGATGACTACGACTATACTCATTTGTATTTATTTTGTCAAATCACGTTACCTTTATTCTGTGAAAACTTATTTATTATTTTATTGTGTTTCTTTCAGTGAGCTTTGGAGAACAATCCTACATGGCCTGCCTTTCAAATCGTCGAATCCATGTCATCAAAAGAGAAAATCAACCTACCGCGGGGACGCCTTCACATTAGATATGCCGAGGTTGGTCGACATTGCCCGCGGATATTCCAAATCAAAAGATTATTTAATTGCCATAATAGATAAAACGTTAATTTAAACTAATGATTGTACAGTGTACAATTTTGGTGGATATCAGTCCGTAATCAATATTCAGTTTGAGCTTAAATCAGTTGATTGGTGTTTTTGTAGTGTGCTGTAAGTTATAATTGTAAGTTGTACTTCATGTGTATTGTTAACAGGAATGTTGCTAATGACCTTAATAAAATTTTCCACAATCCACAATCCACAATAATGAGTAGGTATTTGCTTAAAGTTGATTAAATACGTCAGTTGAGTAAATTTTTAACCTGTTTAAGTGTACACAAAACAGATATTTTTGAAATGTTTATTTAAAATTCCATCACAATCCAATCTTTCCTAACAAGTACCATCACGCAGTCAAATCTTTAAAACCCAATATTTAATGTCAAAAGTGAAAACATTCTAAAGAAAACACCCTAATTCTTTTCAGAGGGCTTGTCAAAGTTAATAGTAATGGGGGAATCATTGGGAAGCTCGTTTGAATTTGATGCAGCTTTCCGGTTAAAATCATTAACAAAATTATACACATTTATTACAATTCCACCTGACGGTGGTTTTGAAGGAGTGCCTCTGCTGGTAGTAGTAGTAGAATAAATTGGCGTAGTTGTAGAAGCTGTTGTGGTAGTAGATTGATTGGCACTTGGGGTCGGGGTCGCCGGAGTGGTGACACCCCCTGGAGTTGTTGCAGTAGTGGTTTGAGCTGTGGTTGAATCCGGCCGTTTTGTAGTGGTTAAAACAGTAGTGGGCTTTGGTGTTGTGGTGGTGCTAGCAGCACTGGTTGCTATTGTAGAATTGGTGCTGGGTGCGGGAGTTGAAGTAGTAGTCGTAGGGGGTGGTGTTGACGGCGTTGTAGTAAAAGTTGTGGTCGACTTCGGAGTTGTAATAAAGGTGGTGGTTGTGTTTGGCTTCGGAGTTGTAGTTGTAATAAAGGTGGTGGTTGTGTTTGGCTTCGGAGTTGTAGTTGTAATAAAGGTGGTGGTTGTGTTTGGCTTCGGAGTTGTAGTTGTAATAAATGTGGTGGTTGTGTTTGGCTTCGGAGTTGTTGTAGGTGGTGGAGTTGTAGGCGGAATTGTTGTTGTAAAAGTCGTCGTCGGCTGCGGAGTAGTCGTAGTGGTGGTGCTCGGCTTCGAAGTTGTGGTGGAGGGCTTTGAGGTTGTGGAAGGTCTTGTAGTTGTACTAGTCTTCGCGGTGGTAGTGGTGGTTGTACTAGGCCTCATGGTAGTAGTAGGAGTTGGAACGATATTACCACCGCCTGAGAAAAAAAAAACATTTTAATTAATTGTTACAATGTAGATCCAATCAGGGGTCATAAAAAATTACAAAACATCTGAAATATACTTACCTTTATGGGTGAGAGAAATCACTAATACCAGCACTGTTATAGCTGTTGCCAGTATTATCCCATAAATCATAAGCCTCCTACGAGTACAGAAGGTGCCCCATGGCCTTCGAAGAGCAGCTCCTGTCAGGAGATCTGAGGGAAATAAGTTGAATTAATGGATTAATGACTTCGTATTATGTTTAGTGCAATATACACTGAACACAGAAAACTGTAACAATAATTTGATAACGTTATTTTGAGGTAGATTCAATGCTGTACAAACCTTCGTGGAGACTATTGTGTTGAAATTCTGACATTTTCTTCCAAAATTATTTTGTGAAGCAAAGTAGGAAGTTGTCCACCACCGTCAAGGAGCTTGGTTGAAGTTGAAATAAAGTTGTGCGTGTAGAGTTAGGGATTGCGGGAAACAAATGCAAATGGTGTGGAGTAATAATCCAGTGTGACAATTGCATGACTCATAGCAGGACAGGCAGCCAGAAGCAGGCATTTGTCAACAAATATGGTTTGAGATAGGAGCAATTGATTGTTTTCTGTAAATAAACCAATGTCCGGCTTTCATAAGCTGTATTTTTGGATTGCACGTTGCACTGCACTGCAACTCCGCGTTACATTGGGTGCCAGACATGTTCTAAAGATAAGACTTGTTATTTTTCTCAGTAGTCTTTCTTATCATTCGAAGGACTACGGATGAACTGAAGCGCTTGCGGACACATGTTGAACAGGAATCTACAACCTATGCTTCAGTTCATTTTTCTACAAAAATAAAAGGTTTCGTGTAATTGAGCTAGCAACAGTAAAATTACCTCATTTAGGGCGATGCCATTAAATGAATATGTAAAAAATACTAAATCTGGATTGTGAGGTGACAACTTACGATTCATTTAGAAAATAACCAAGCAGGGAAAACAATTCATCAATATCTTGACAGGGATTAGAGATAGATAGATTAATACTCAATTCTATATAAAATCCACCTCACAGCAGAAGAGTTAACACCAAACTCCCTGGGGGTTGCTGTTTTAGAAAACCGAGAACTTAAGTGAAGCTGAAGTTGACGACCAAGAGAACATGTCATTCTATTGCGAATTGACAATTAATTTTCGAATGGAAGCGTTAGGTAGGATTTTTAGCAAATTTTGCTTACTTTTGCACATGTGCTTTGTTTTGTTCATTCCACATACCAAGCACCAAACATTCGGGCACGAATGAGTACAAATGCTGGAATGATATAATTCCATGGAGACCCAAACCCATGTCCGACGACCACGACGACACCACAACAACAAACTTCGAAATCCGATTCCCAACACCCGGCAGCCAAAAGCCAGTAGTCGCGCAATCGTACCAGTAGCACGTAGGTAGGAAAGTAATTTTTAATTAATAAGAATCCACCCATTGGAGCTATACCCTCGAAAATTTACCAGTGTGATAGATCTAAGCTTAGATTAGGATCTACGGTCACGGCGGCGGCGGCTGTCACACGCCTAAAGCGAGCGTTGGGAGGACGACACCCTTCACCTGGATTAAACGGTACACAAACTTCCATTGGATTTGAATTCTGGGAATTGAGGTTTCCTTCAACCAATGAAGTTTTGAAGAGGACAGGGTCCGACCTTGACCCAAGTGGGTGACCCTCTTCTTCTCTTAAATTGAATTGAATGGACAGCTTCATGAAACGACTTCGAACTCCCAAGAAAACTCCAACACAAACAAATCCTGGAGCCCCGCCTCCTCCAAACGTTGCCCCAAGGACCCATATCCCAGCAGCACCAGCATTTTCTCCTTCCTCGATTGCATTTGCTCCGCCGAGTACGGCTACATCTCCTGGAGGATCCTCGGATTTTGGAAGTACAGTCGGCGCGGCGGCGGCACGCTCCACAAATTCCGCGACTGACGCCATACCCAATTTAAATAGTCCTCGCCTCAGTCTTTCAACCCAGCATCCGGTCAGAGCCTCCAGTCGACGCCGCTCCCGTTGTATTTGGATGGAGAAAACCGTTTGCACTGGATTCCCACATATCTGGTCTGATTTTCGTGAGAAAAACGATTTGTGTGACTGCTCCCTGCGCTCAACGGACGGGAAGGTGAGTGGAGGTCGGAGTTTTATTGATTTGGGACTTTAAATTAATTTCATTGGCGGCTTATTCATTGAAAAGGGATTTTCTTGTATTTAAATGGACTGGCTGACAATGAAACTTTACTGGTTTTCTTTGGAGAGTTGTACGCCAATATTAGTCACCCAGTTAGTTACCTAACCCCTGTATTTTACCTTACGATTATTTGAGATTTCCAAAGTTGTGTTTTTATTTTCAAGTTGAACGCCAATATTCGATAACCAATTTATATTTTGAATAATTATATATAAATGGCCTGATTCGTTGGGACTAATTGAATTTTTGATCAATTCCAGATTTACCACGTTCATCGAGCCGTCCTCTCTAGTGCCAGCCCCTATTTCAGAGCCTTCTTCAACTCACCCCTTCAGAAGAAGGATGGGGACATAACAGTGAGCAGTTTACAGAGCCCGACGCTGTCCGCCCTCATTGAGTTTTCATACACGGGTCAAACTCCCGTTCGCCAGGAAAATGCCCGCCAATTGCTCACGATTGCGGATCAATTCCAAATGCTCCCTATGGTCCAAGCCTGCATCCGCTACTTCAAGGAGAACATCACGCCGGAGTCCTGTTTAAATATTTTCAAAGCCTGTCGAACCTACTACTGTCCAGAAACATTTGCTCGGGCCCGTGAGTACATCCTATTCCATTTCAAGGACATTGTGAACCTCCATGAATTCAAGGAGTTGGAGTTCCGGGACATTGAGGATTACCTACGAGATGACCTCCTCAATGTCAAGTCCGAAGAAATGGTGTTTGAGGCCGTCAAATCATGGATTGAGCATGATCCTGGAAATCGCCTGGACAAAGTTGTGGAGCTTCTTCAGTGTGTACGGTTTGGGCTGATGAGCTATCGATATTTTACGACAAAGGTCCTTCCTTGGAAATTGATACAGGGAAATCATGTACGCACAGATTTTAATTTTAATTCGCATTTAGCAAGGAGAAACGCAATACGAAATGGGGTGAATTTGAATTAATCTGAGTGGTTGTATTGATTTAATAGGAAGCTGAGGCGGCACTTTTTGATGCATCCATATTTTTGGCGCAAATGGACTCAAGGAATGGATCGGAGGTGGATTTGAATGACCCTTTAGCTCGCCCTCGGGTTCCGGCGGAAATTATTTTTGCAATTGGTGGATGGAGCGCGGGGAGTCCGACGAGTTTTATGGAAACTTATGACTCAAGGTGGGGAAATAATTTCAAATTTGTTTTAATGAATATTAAATGTTGTGCTTGTAATTGACTTCAAGACTTAAATTAATAATCGTCTATTAATATTTGCTCGTCTTTGCATATTTAGGTCTGACCGGTGGTTTTTGGTGTCGGGAGCAGATGTGACCCCACGTGCGTACCATGGATTGGTGACCGTGGATCATCTTGTGTACATGATTGGGGGTTTTGATGGAAATGATCATTTTAACACAGTCCAATGCTTCAATCCCATTACGAAGGAATGGAAGGAAAAATCCTGCATGCATTACCCACGTTGTTATGTCAGCTGTTGCGTTTGGGGTAAGTTCTCCTCCCTAAGAATTTTGACTATGAATTGAAACTGTAACATTTTATATTTGGCCTTTCCAGGCGGTTTCATTTATGCCATGGGAGGATTCAATGGACGGAGTCGAATGAATTCGGCTGAGCGCTACGACATTGAGCGGAACCAATGGGATATGATTGCTTCAATGAATCGGCAAAGATCGGATGCGAGTGCTTGTTCCCTCAATGGGAAGGTTTACGTGGCTGGAGGATTCAATGGCCAAGAAGTCCTCAATAGTGTCGAAGTCTATGATCCAACCGTGGAACCTGTAAGCTTTGAACTTTGCAATTTTATATCGGTTTTTCAGTATTTCATTCAGTACTAATTGTAGTTTTCATTTGTGGGTTTCGTTAAGCTGACGTCGAGTCATTTTTTGTGCTAGTTTTGCATGTTAATAGGGTGAAATTGCCCAAGCGTGTTTTGATTCTTTTGATAATGCAATGTGTAATATAAAATTTGCACATTCCTTTCTATTTCCAGGATGGCGTTTGGACATTTATTCATCCGATGCGAAGTGCTAGGAGCGGGGTAGCTATTACAGCTTATCAAGGGCAAGTATATGCTTTGGGCGGATTCAACGGATTCACACGTCTCAACACTGCGGAAAGATTTAATCCTTTGGAGCCGACGGAATGGCATGCAATTGCTGATATGACAAGTCCAAGGAGTAATTTTGCGACTGCTGTTATTGACAACATGATTTTTGCGATTGGTGGATTTAATGGTGGGCTGAATATTTCAATATTACTAATTATGCAAAGATTTTGCGGTGCTAAGAGGTGAACTTTGACCTATCCAGGGACAACAACAATATCCTACGTGGAAGGCTATGATGGGAGTAACAATGAATGGTTTGACGTGGCTCATATGAATCTGAATCGAAGTGCTTTGAGTGCAGCTGTACTGCGGGGTCTACCAAATGGACGTGATTATTCCTACCTCGCCCGTGTCCAGGAATTGCTCGGCTTGACGGACAATGTAGTGACCTGACACCTACAACCCGCCCTCTACGCTCAATCCTTCACCTTACGACGGACCAAAGACAAACCCGAAGAAACTCACAAAATTTTAAAAATTGATGCAACCCCTCCTTTTATAAAAATATTGATATTTTGTAAATCGTCCACCTGAATGAAAGTGTAAGGCAAAGTGAGCTCGCCGATGACGTGAAGGCTATTTTTGGATAAGGCACCTACTGGAGTGATGGAAATAAAAATAGAAGCCATAGTAGCTTTGAGAGGAAATTTGAATGGGATTCGGAATTGCGTTTTTTGCCTTAAAGTAAGATATCAACAATTTGGTTGAACTCATTCGCCATTCACCTGATTCTCATTTCCGCATCATTTACACCAATCTCTCATTTGAAAATTTATAACCCAATTCTCAAAAGCAGATTCCTTTGCTGTGTTAAAAGCAAAAACTGCAGGGCGCTTTTAGGATCGTGATTGATTAGAATACATTTGTAATTGAATTGGAAATGTACACAACAAATGTCTTTGTATGAATAGAGAATCACAGGCTTTTACTTTCTTTTCCTCAGAATTTAAATCCATTGGAGTCTCAAAAATTAAAAGTGTGGCGAATCCTCGTGAGATCCATCTTGTGCTTGCAAATAGTTTTGACGTGAATCTGAATCTGCATGTGTTTTCCACTTGTGCAAAGGCATCTTCATTTGCAATCCAACGCAACGCGAACCAAGATTGCCACACATGAACGTAATGCATCGTACTAAATTAATTATTGTAAACAAAGAGAGCTGAATGGACAAATAAAGGCAAAAAAAACAAATCTTGGGAATCCGTACGTTGCATTTTTTACCATTCTTCTATCCTGAAGCGTAGAACGACGCGAAGCGACGCACCACACTGCAATGTTTGCATAGGAAATCTAACCAAAAACAATTAATCCAAACTCGTCATTGTTGCGGTTGGGTTTGGATTTGAATTCATCCTTTGTTTACGTACGATGTTGTTGCAGGTAGGGAATTTGGGCCACAAGAGTATTCTCTCCCAGCATTCGTTTTCACTTTTTGGTCTTTGGTCATTTTTTACGAGTTTTCGTAGAAAATGTCTTGTTAACAAGATTTCAAGCAATGTTATTTTTAAATCTATATTTAATCCTTACAATTATGGGTAAGGAACTTGTAGGGTGTGTGTGTGTGTATTACACCAAGGAAAAGGAAATGCCCGTTTGGTTCTTTGTGTGGCTTTTACTTTACTTTTCTGAAGATATTACACAATATCTTATTCAAATCCTTCGTATTAATTTTTTCTGCTTTAACCGCACATCAATTCGGTTATAAAACTCTTCCATTTTCGGACTGGAATGCAGCATGACGACCATTTGAACAACTCGAAATGCGTTTTTAAAATAGGTAATCCAAATCCCAATTCACTTCTTTATCCCGCCATCCAAACTTAACAAATGAAATCCATTTTCTTTAACTCAACATAAATTATAAACTGTTGGATTTTTATTCCACAGCAAATTCTATTGCATTTCGCAAAAAAATAGTTGAGTTTGATTAAATGTCTAAACTGTTAACTGTACTTCAATCCCACCCACGGCACTTTCCCTTTCCGACATTTTAAAATGGGTTTTCCAAAATTGAAATTAGGCACTGCACTGCTTGGGTTTCCAGAGAATATGACCTTGTGTGACCCGATCTCCCGCGTCTTGCCGTCATGCTGTCTGGTACACTTTCTCGCGTCCACCTGTCATGCGTATCATGCGGGTGCTTCAGTAAATAAGCGCACATACGTCCAACACAAGGAGATCATTCTGCTCTGTTCTGCACTAAAACAATTCTAAGGACTAAATCTGTTTACACAAAACAACAAATGAATCCGTAAAAACAAAAGCCGTACTTTACACACACTGTGTGCAAATCCAAACGTTAGATCCTCCAATCTCGTTTAGTCAAACACCATCTCAGCTCCTCAACAAAAGTTTAAGTGTTAAATCCTACGCTCGAGTCGTTTGTGACAATAGCCACTACATACACTTACAAGATTTACATTAAACACGTACGACCGTACGTACACAAGGGAAATCTACACTGTACTACACTACCTCACGCTAATTGTGTACGACTCACCTGTCGAAAACGTGGGACTTGGAGTTCAGTGTGTCATCATGGTCGGAAAGAGCAACAAGTCCACAGGATTAGGACAGCTGGGTCATCCCCATCAACACCATCACCATCATCGGAGCTACGGGGTCAATCATTTGCCCAAACTCGGAGCGGGCTCATCAAAGTGCAGCAGTGGGAAACACAATTTACTCGGTGCGGACTTATAATAGTCCGAATTCGAATAGAAGGCAAAATGTGGCTATTGCGACACAAGTGATTAACCCAAGTGCTATTGGGGGATCCCTTCATCGGCGAAGGCTCGTGAGACCTTTTGAGGCGGACGATGACGACGACGAAAGCTTTGGTGGACGGAGGGGAAGGTCAAGGTTCAATTGGGGGAAAATTGGGTGCTATGGGGTGTCCATTCTTGGTGTCTTGCTGGTCATGACAGGTGAGCTGGGAATTTGTTAAATTTGAAACTTGAGAAATAGAAAAATTAATTTCTGGAACGGATGGAAAAAATGCACGGGCGGAAATATGTAGCAATTGTTTAGCAAGAGTCTTCTAAATAAATTTGTAAGAGTTGGTAAATTTGTAGCAAATTAGAGCAACATTTATGAGACGTTTCTGTAATGTGTAATATATTAGTTAATTGCTCAAGCTTAAAAGAGTGTAACGCAAGCGGCATTTCAATTTTAACCATATTAGAGTACTAAACAAGTCAAAAATTTAAGCTCGCCGTTTTTCTTAACTCCGATCGAATTCATTCATGACTAATTCGATCGCAGAATCTTGTGAGCTGAATGAAATAAGCTATTCATAGAAATGTAGGCTGAAGCCAGAAAATGAGGGAATTTTATGAACTGATCCTAAAATCCAATTTTGTTCATCAAAATCCTGGATGCCAGAGTATTTCAATGGACGTTGGATTTTTGTAAAGTGAGGTTTTTTTGCGCTCTTACAGGTGTTGTTCTGGCCGTCGGCTACATGCAATCCGAGAAGCAGCGAATACTTTCTAATTCCGCAAAACTGGCCCAAGATCACAACGCGACGCTTGTACTCATCAATGAAGTCATCCCCGACTCCCCATTCAACATTTCCATTGATGAATCCGACTCATTAACTTATTCCGGTGGTCCCTTTAATAATGCGGAGGATGGGAATTCACATGGGTCAACTTCCATAGAAGAGGAGGTACAAATCATTGAACCCTCAACTCCCACAAATACAGACGATGGGATTGAGAATCATGATTTTGAAAATCCACAATATGAATCAGAAAACTCCAGTACAGGCTTATCGGCTGAAAATGTCTCCCATGAAATTAACAACCCAGCGACAACGGTAGCAGCCATTGAGCCCGAAATTACAGAAAAGTCTCCAGCATTAGACCTCATTCCCCCAAAAAACCTTGATTTTGGTGGAATCTCTTTTGACATTCCAATTTACAATGCGAGCGGGAAAGACGAAACAAGTTTTACATTCCAAGTCATTCCGCACGCTACAACGCAGGCGCCATCTTCTCCAGCGTCCTCCTTCCAAAATTTTCCAACAGATGCCGACCCTGAACTCCACTTACTGGACACACCAATCGTAGCAAAACTTCAAACGGATCTTTTTGAAGCTGGAAGTGATAGTGGTGAGGATGTCGGAGGAACTACTCGCTCGAAATACGAAGAAGTCCTACCTTCCAAAAATAAGGGGAGGAGCCACACCCAGAACAATGGCGGAAATCCGCCCAAAGTGAACGTTCCAGACCATAGCTATACTCCTCGGCCGAGCTCAATTCATAGACATTCGGAAAGGCCCCGCCCTCCCAGCAGACCCACACCGTACAAACAATCCATGAAAATACAGACGGGTGACTCCAGTGCAAATGCTCCAATTGGCGGAAGCTCCTCCAATGAGAACAGAGATCGGGATAATGGACCACATGTGTCCGTCGTACCTCCACCAGATGGTTTCAAATTCCCGCCAACTACTCCGGCCGTTCCACCACCCACAGAATATCCAAAGTTTGATTTTTCAAATTTAGTTCCTACCAACAACAATGCCAAGGAGTCAGCAACAATTCAACCGGTCACATTATCTCCGCTTCCATTTGATTTTAAATTTGATTTTACAACACCTTCTGCGGTGGTTACACTTCCACCCACTTCCGTTGACCTGCGATTTGATTTTAATAATTTTGCGACTGCGCATGGCCTCGACCTGAAAGGCGGGAATCCGGCGGCCCCGTCCCTTCCAAATAATCACATTGAGCAGGTGGATTACACACAGTTCACCGCCACCACCTCACCGCCAACCGCTTCCACCTCATCCTACTCCCACAACGTGAACCTTGACCCCGTCTCCGAGTCACATCTGAGTAAGCGCACATTTCAATTCCAACCCTTTCAGTTTGACTCGGCGGGGGCGAGTTCTAACACAAATCATTTTGCGCATCTCCTAGGCCCGTCGCCGGTTTCGAGTTCCATAGGCTCCGCCTCATCCCTCGGTGCGTCCTTGAATTTGTACAATTTCGACTCTGGGATTTCCAGTAGTAATAATTATGGCGGGAACAGTTACAGTGGGAATAATTTCAACAATTTTGGAGAGGAAAATACTCGTTTGGCTCCTGGTACGATTCCATTGGATTTGGCAAGCAGCTACATACAAGCTGGACCACCGGGGAAGATTTACGGGAACAACAATGGCGGAGGGGGCGGGGATTCATCGTCAAACTCCTTTTCTTATGACCCCACCCTTGCCCTGGCGTCGTTGATTCAAAACAATCCGAGTTCAGGAAATAATGGCGGACATAATAGTCAACCAAATTACAATACAATTACACAAGGAATGCATCTCCTCAGTTTGCTGTCTGGAAATATCCCAAATCATTTACTGCCGGGAGGTGGCGCGGACCAGTTCACAGCTGCAAGCAATAATGTGCA
>JAAXYW010002220.1:0-16444 GCA_036851895.1 Orthonychiurus folsomi
AATTTCTCAATAAGATAAGAGAAAATGGAGAAAGAAGGAAAATGTACATTCGAAGGAATGATAGATGCCAAGAAGTGTTCCATATCAAAAGCCCAGCCCATGCCCCAATCTCCTTCCCGTAGACTTGGGCTTATGCATTACATTGGATTGCAGTACAACCAATCTCTCAAAGAACGCCCCCACGCCATACCCATACCCATGCAATAAACAATTTAATCCATACAACAAAGAGGGCGGAGGGGCATGGGAAACTTGATCAATGATGAACAACGAAAATATTTATGTCTTTTGATTCCGACACTTTCTCAAGGGAAATTGGATGGGACACGGCCTATGGAGGAGTCCACAAATTTACAGGCAGGGTTGTGCTTAACTCGTTGACGGCATGGGATACATACTACATACATACATACAAGGGAACACGCACAAAATGAAATAAAGTTTTTGCCCTTGTCCATTCCGACATGGGATACGTTCGTACGTACAGCTCCCCTCAATACATACGTATGTAATGTACGTGAGAAACGCAGGAGCCCCGAACTGAGGGGGAAAAGAGAAGAATGAAATGCTGGGGTCATAAATAGTAATGCTGATGAAATATAGAGCTAATAAAATCGGGACTTTGTATGAAATGTGATATCTGGAATTTGAATGCAGGCTCACTAGTCATAAGGGAGAAAAACTGGTAATAATAACGGAGCTCCTTCCACTACGAACAAGGAATTTCTTTCTTCTTTAAACGAAAGTTCTACGCCTTCGAGCCGTAGTTCTTCCCTGAGAGAAAACCCCAATCAAGTTTCCCGCCTTCCCGACACGTAGTACGTTTCTACGTACGCAGCGTGAGGCGACAATGCTATTTTCTTGGTACAGGGTGAACCAGGAATCTTCCAGTTTTTGAATATTCGGAGTATGTTTTGAAAAGTGAAGGATTTCTTTTGGGAAACTTTGTAAGTGGAGGCAAGATATGCACAGCATTACATAAGTCCGTGGTCGGTACATTATTATGGTTCAAGTTTTGGACATTTCTTTGGAAAGTAACGGACGTATTATCGTTTATTATTCTTTGAAGAATGGGAGGGGAGGGAAGGGCGGGGGGGGGGGAAGTGGGGCCATAGAGTTTCCATACGTTGGACAACTCGAAAGTGTCGATTGCCAGTTTTTATTACCTGTTCAGATCCTATTCAACGAGGTTTATGTCACATTAAGAAATTTTTATTTGTCATTTATGATACGCTTAAATTGATTTTATCAGTTATTTATTCGAGGTTGGTCACGGGGAGGTACAACATGGAACTTTAAAAGCCCTATTGCTATTCAGGGGATGAGGTCGTGTCGTCGTTATTTATTGGTCAAAGGATTTCAACCTGTGGCCTCGTGTTATAATGTAAACGATTAACAATCCCTTCACCAGTGGAATTCACATGTAAAATATACCACACTCTTTTTATAATACATATTTAAATTGAGCCAGGATATTTAATGTTGTTTATAAACACGAGGTTGATTACGTTACTTTAATTAGACCAGAGGAGTAGATTTCAAAAACTCGTGCTTTTTTAGTTATAGTTATTATTGGATTGTTTTAATGTTAAAACACAAAATTTGAAGAAAAAACAATAACAGTTAAGCTATTGGCTCCCTATGACGTATGTTACTGCTAGATGCCGTCATACTAGGCCGCCCTGAGACCAACTTTATGTGATTTGTATTGTTTTGGGTTCCAGTCATATCTGCCATGGATGAAATTATTTGGAGGGACTCTTTATGACCCTCGACTTTGCTTCTACGGAGTTGGAAGTTTATTCCTCCAACACAAGTTGCAGTAGTTACGGAAATCAAAATCCAGGGCGGCCTTAGCTGGTGGTAGTAGTGCTCCAACGGATGGGAACTATACAGGGAGTCATTTCAATGTTCTCATCCCGCAGTTGTTGAGTTGTTGTGTTCCTGGAATGCACGGGAGGACTTAAGAACTACTTTGCATATTCTCCTCGTAGATTCAAAAGCGTCCCTATGCTCAACATCAATAAAAACAATACGATAAAGTTTGACGGCTTGAGAGTTGACGAACTCCCTCTTCGCACCTATTTTATGCAGATCATGAAGAAAACCAAGCAAAGTAAGTGTGCAGCTGTCTTCAGCGAGATAAATAAATAATGACGCTACGCTGTGCGTACGACTCCATGCAAATACCCCGCTCTTCGGATTCTGACCGTAAAATCGTCCTGAAATGGAATTGAACTCTACCACAAATACCTTATCATGCGAGACGAGAAAACCACAACTAAATTTGATGGTGAAAAGCGATATTTTTAATTGAAAATACTTTACCATGTATCAAAACAATATCAATTGAAATTAGTTTTACTAGGAAACTACAATTACACAAAGACACAGCGGATGCCGCAGCCATGACTGCAAAGAAAATTGAGTTTATATAGAAATAATTAATTTTGGAAAATAAGACTTCCCACATGCAAGCGAAAGGGCGGCATTTTAGAACAGCACTCTAAATTTGATTGACTAGAGGTCCAGACTTTTCCTTTGTCATTTCCACTTTTCCTCAAGTTGAAAGATCCAATCAAGTCCTGTCAAAGAGAAAGTAACCTTCATATATAAGCCATGTACAGGGTGATTTTTTTTGTTTGGTACGATTACAAAAATTCATAACTTTGTTTCTATTAATCCAATTTGAACAAGGAATATCTTATTTTAACCGTAGTTGCATGGATTTTTTCATGATAAATTAACACTTACCAAATTTCACATTGTTTGCTCAAAATAACCCCCATTTTTGATTTTGCACTTTTCAAGCCTAACAACAAAGTTTGTTATCACTTTTTTCAAAATTTCTTGGCTAATTCCTTGAATTTGTTGCTCAATATTGTGTCTCGACTCCTTCCTGGTGTTGAGACACAATTTTTGAGGGCATCCGATAAGAAATAGCCTCGTCAATGGAGATAATTTTGTTTAGCAAATCCTCATTTTCGCAAAACCAGAATTTGGCAAAATCCAAACTTTTGTGGATCACCTTTATTTTGGGATTCAGAACAGGTTTCAACATGGACAACAACAACAGGGATTCCTGACTAATGATAGAATTTGCTGTTTGCTTGGTTTGACACGACTATTTCGAATGTTAAACTTCCTCCTGTACGTTTGTTGTGTGGTAACCACGGATTCAGATTTTGGAAAATTTTTAATAATTCTAGTTTTTTGAAATGTGGTGTGTATTATCAAGATATTTTGACCCATCTCAAGAAAAATCCATGCGAATACCTATTGAATAAGCCCGGTTTGACGGAAATCGGTTGTATAGTTCGCGAGTTATAGCCTTTTGTAATCGTACCAAACAAAAAAAATCACCCTGTACAATCATCATTAGATGAACTTTTGAAGACCGGGAATGTCGAGTGGAAAATGCTCGCATATGGACGCTCCCGGCTAAATACTATGCTTTTGTTTTTACAGACAAGGCTAAGCTAATCTCCACATTAAATTCTGGTTTGACGCAATTTATTAATGGAAACTTCGGACGCGTGGCGCGGTCATAATCATCCAGATCCTTCATCCTGATATGAAATTAGATTTTCACCAGACTGGCGCGTATATGACAAGATTCAAATTCTTGAGTTGGTTTTCTCTGCGACCGCGACCTCGACATACATAATACAATACATACAATTTTCCAAGTCCAAACTCATTCGCACATTCAAATTTGGAAATGATAATTCTGACAAGAAATTTCAATTTCCTGGTCCCAGTATTGTTTTGAATTGATTTTCCTTCCACTCCTGGATATTACACATTAAATTCTGGTTTGACGCAATTTATTAATGGAAACTTCGGACGCGTGGCGCGGTCATAATCATCCAGATCCTTCATCCTGATATGAAATTAGATTTTCACCAGAATGGCGCGTATACGACAAGATTCAAATTTTTGAGTTGGTTTTCTCTGCGACCGCGACCTCGACATAAATAATACAATACATAAAATTTTCCAAGTCCAAACAAACTCATTCGCACATTCAAATTTGGAAATGATAATTCTGACAAGAAATTTCAATTTCCTGGTCCCAGTATTGTTTTGAATTGATTTTCCTTCCACTCCTGGATATTTTGTTCCGTCAAATCTGCTTCGCTGCACTCCAAGTGTAGTGGTGTTGAGAATTGCATATTAGAGCATTAATATTTGTGAGAGGTACAATTTTGAGGGTTGGATGGAATGGAAATGCTTAAGTTGGAGTTGGAGAATAAAAAGGGTGGAAGGAAATAGAGCGAGACGAATGGTGAAATGTTGATTTTCTCTTTCTTTTTTCTTTTTGCTACTACATTGTACGGTATACATAGGAAAGAGAGGCGTGGGTTACGTACGGCATGACGAAACAAGTTGAGTGATAAAAACTTCATTTCCTTCCCATCGAACCCCCATTGATGGAAAACCAAATGGTTTGCAATGGAAGGTTTGCAAATTACCTAATTTCCAACCCTTGGGTCGTCGTCACCTTTTCCACATGGCCCGTACGTCAGAACGACAGGTTTCCAATCCAGAAAAGAATAGAATCCCCGAGCATTCCACATCATTTGTAAAATGGAAAAGGAATCAATTTAAGGGGAACCAGAATTCTGACGAGATGTTTGTATGCGAGGCAAGAGTGTAAAACTTTATTGCAAATATGTATGTACAGGGAGGAGGAGAATCAGACCTGATCCCATCCAAGATGGAAAAATAGAAATCTGGAGCTTCTCTTTTGAACCTTCCCGCATTTCCCAGATTATTATGTTTCCTCCATCCAATCTTTTCCCTCCTGTTGACTTTTTCAAAAACAAAGGATCCATCCTCCCACATTACATCGTACGTACAGCAAAGATCCTCAATCTTGAAGACGCAAACAAATAACAAATAGGAACAGTTACAATTTACAATCACGCGAATACATTACTCAGGAGGATATGTAGGGCATTTCCATTGCAGGGGAAGTTTCACGATGCAATACATCTATCTTACCTGGGAATATGTACACGAGCATGGACTCATTATTTGCTCATCAAATTGAGTCTCAAGTAGTAAATCCATAAAATTCATTTCCCTCTGATCCCATTTGAATCGATACGAATCTTCTATTATATTTGAACAACAATTTTGGATTTAATAAAAATATTTCAAAGGGAGTACAATTTCGGTCAGAAAATTTTATTCAAGCTGCAACATTGCAAATTTTATATTATCTATTACTTATTTGAAATGTTTTCTACGGCATTTCTACATTTAATTTGGTATATGCCGGGCTACACATACCAAATGCTATTCTCCCGTAGTTAAACTATGAGCCAGATTTGTTGGATCCAAAGAAGGAATAAAATGAATGGTGGGCCGGTCATGCAATGTTCAGAACGTAGTTTACGATGAAGAAAGTTGGAAAGAGGTGTTAGTGCTTAGGCAATCAGAACATGATGACTTGGTTCCCTGATTAGCCCTCATTGTTGAACTTTGCTTTTACCCAGAAAGGAATTTAAGAGCAAGTCCCTTCCTTACCTTTGAGAGCCATGGATGGAAGAGTATCTTAGTTGCTTTCTAAGCTCAAAGGCTGATTTGGATTTAGCCAACCATTCCATTCCCACCAAAATCCATGGAAAAACTTTCTCCGTCCTCCTCCGTCCGAGCAGCGCGCGTCCTCCCTTTCTCTCTTGGCCAATTTCCATAATGAAATGCAATGAATATTACGAACGCCTTTGCAAAGGCCTTTGGCTCCATCCTCGTTCCTATCTCCTCTCGCCTAATCGGAAAAAATGACTTACTTGTCTCCCAACCTAACCCACACTGTCGCCTTTTCCCCCTCCCTTAAACTTTCCCGTAATCCAAACTTTTCCTAAAAGTAAAAGCCTTGTAATCATTTGAACTCATTTGATGCAGGGAAGGGAAAAGTTATCTGATTATGACTATAAAAGTACTTTTTTCCCGCCGACTGACTGTGAAATTTGAAGTATGGCGGACTTTATTGACAAAAAAATTATTTAGGAGGACGTGTTAATTTTCCATCCTTTCATTTTTGTGACAAGTTGATTTCAAATTCATGACTTGCTGGGAATCAAGGCGTCAATGCAAAGCATTCCATTAAAAACCCCATAGTAAGTTTATTCATTTGAACGGATAAATATTTGGTGAGAACATTTGTCGAGTTATATTGAAGGAGTCACAAGTGTGATAATTAAATAATGGAGATTCGGGGATCTAATTGTAAATGGACTCTAGTCAAGATTACACAGCATTAATTAGTAGCACATTACAAATACAAACAAGTAAGTTTGACAACTCACAGAAATTTTGGGTGACAGGAAATACGAACATATACATTATACACATTTAATTACAAATAGATAATTTATGTTTAGTATGATACAATGCCATTGTACTATCTGCCAGTGTGACAGGTGGATAAAAGTATTTTTTTTCCAAATCTGTCTACAGTTAACCTAACATTCAATTATATTACAATCATTGCAATTAGAATTAACAGAAATCCACTTGTTAGCCGAGCTTAGGAATGTACATACGTTACACATCCAGCCATTGGCAAGTACGATAATTAATCCATTTCCTTTGTCCCAAAAATATCTCTCACTATTCATGTATATATCCAATATACCACAAGATTACCTCAAATCAATTAATTAATTAATATCAATCACAATGACTGGGATTCCTAATTTTGTTTTGAATACAAAGGGAATTCTTTTGTTTTATATCCACATTTACACCTTATCATCATGAGGGGTGAGGCGGGGGCTGTGATTGATTGGATTGGTCTATTTCCTTCGCTTCCGGGGGATCAGTCATCCTTGCCATTGTTTTCCTATGTATGTAATTCTCAAAATGAAACATAATATGCACCTTATCCTACAAACCAACAATAAAACTAAACTAACATTAAACAAAAGCCAACTCCCAGCAATCTAACACATAAACCTCATCTAATTTCCCCTATACAATTTCCTATGTAGTACAGTATATGAACGCTTTCCTCTACACAACTTCCTTGCGCCGCCTGGAATTGGGAATAAAAGTCAAAAATTAATTTAGAACTTTTTCTTTATTAAGACACCCACAAAAAACCGGAAGGGCGACGGCAGGTGTTACGTCCGTCACATCGTCTCGCCTCACAATTATTGACCTTGCAGCATGCGGCGAAGCGGGGATTCTTTAATATTGTTGTTACTCTTCCGACCCACATATTTCTTAATGGTTGAGACGGTGAGACGGCGATGGGCTGGCTTTGTGTGATGATGAGTCGTGTTCGGTTCGGCCCAAGAAAATGGCAGTTGCGGTGATTGTGTCATCAGGATCGCCATTGACGAAGACGAGGGCTTGGAGAACAAATTGAGAGTCCGGAGAGGGATCTGGAAGGCCGTAAATTATCCCGGAGAACTCCAGCAACACGTTCGACTCCTCACTCCTGGAACTCAATCCCTCTTCTTGGGAAAATGGTCCGGCAAAATAGAAACAGACAAAGACCAGTTATTGATTGGCTTGACAGGGGACGCGGTGCGGCGTGTCGACGGCGGCTTTTGCCATGGGCATCCAGGCAAAACCCACCGTCGTCGTCGTCACAGTCACAGCCCAATGACTGGAGCCATTGTTAATGCCTCCTCAACCCGGTTTAATCAACCAAACCGAAACAAGTCGCCAAGTATTTGAAGCCTTGAGCGGAAAAGGGGCCTATCAGGTTTAGCAAAAATCCGGCCTCCTTAACCAAAAACCTTTGATGAGGCCTTTTTGTGTATATTTTGCGCGCCAAGAACTCCAGCAACACGTTCGACTCCTCACTCCTGGAACTCAATCCCTCTTCTTGGGAAAATGGTCCGGCAAAATAGAAACAGACAAAGACCAGTTATTGATTGGCTTGACAGGAGGACGGGGGCGCGGCGTGGCGACGGCGGCTTTTGCCATGGGCATCCAGGCAAAACCCACCGTCACCGTCGTCACAGTCACAGCCCAATGACTGGAGCTATTGTTAATGCCTCCTCAACCCAGTTTAATCAACCAAACCGAAACAAGTCGCCAAGTATTTGTCAACTCCTCACCCGCCCTTATATCCACGGCCACCCTCCAAAAACCCACAAACTTTCCTCTATTTATTAAGCCCTCACTCCCATCTGTTCCGAATCCTTTGGGTCGCCACAAATCAGGGGACCAGCTTGGACATAACGACTTCATTTACAATCGCGCGGCTACAGGCGGGAAGTGTAGGGCTTTGAAGGCTGGTCCTTGGGTTTGACTCCAATCCTCATTTCCTTTGGGTTTGTGGTATAATTTTTAACTCCGCAATAATGAAAATGAATTATGAGATGATATATTGGGACACAGGAATAGACCAATAGGCCAACAGCGCTGTCTTTCTTAGCTGTTCTCTGTAGTATGGGGCATTGTGAGACAAGTGTTTGAATGTAAAGTTTATAGTCAAAAATTATCATTTGAAAGTTATAGCGTTATCTTCATAATTAAATTCAAATCTTACTAAACTACAAAACCGGGGAAGGTCAACACAATTTTCCAAGACAAAGGGGAAAGCTGAATAAAGAGCAGTATTTCATTATTGCAAACAATTTGCAAGCTGTTTCAAGCCGCATATCCATATAATATCCTTTCGCGTCCATTATAAGCCGTTCGTGGGAAATATGATTAATTGTCTCGTGACAATCATGGTTGGGCCAAGGGACTGGCACATGCATCGAATACAATCCTAATATTAGCACACGCAGCCCTCTCGCCGTCACAGTCACACCAAAACCCTGGTTTCCCCTCCTCCAACTTTTACACTTTTTGCCTTTTCTGCCACTCCTAGGCCCTGGGTTCCTGCATCGTTGGTCCCAAAAATGCAATGCCCTACCATAAAAAGTTGGAGAAAGGATCCCATCACCATTGCCAGCCATTTTTGCAAATCCTTGCAAAATCCTTTGCAAAATGAATCCGTGCGGAATCCTCGTGCTCCGCTCTAAACATGATTAGCTTCCCTTTCTCCGTCTGTGAGCCACGCCACGCCACGCCTTGCCAAGGCAATGCTAATACGAACGAACTCTAATGCTAATACGAGTGGGTGGGAAGTGATCTTCTCTCGCAATAATGCTACTACAGGGTGGGATTAACTGGGATTATTGAGGTTGAGGGAATAATGAGGGGAATGAGTGAATGGATTAGCTTCTCCCTTTCATGACCCAGATTGTTTGAGGAGGATTAGATCCACGATTCACCCATGGCCCGGTCTGTGTCGTGGATTCGTCGCGTCGTCAGTCCCATCCGGTTTAGAGCACTCCTGCTTCTGCATAACGAGGGGGACAGCCCGTGTCTGACTGGGTTACTCCAACTTTCACTGGAGATTAGCCTAGGAGAAAGTCCTTCCCTACAAACTTTGACGGGGAAAGTCTTCTTGGCGAGAAGTTACTTTGAATTAAAAGTTGGACGGTCCATAAGTGTGTGGATGGGGGAGGGGATACGACGGGTCCTTAAAATACACACCCCCACACTTAAGCTCTCATATCTCAAATGTGTTTAGTTTCAATTCCCCAACTAACGCCTTCAAGGAATGCATGCGGGAATGACTTACTTCCTTCATTTTTAAGGCGTAGCTTAACCCGGTCTGTCTACTGAACTGCAAAATTTTGTAAATGCTTTTCTTCAAAACAAGAAGACGAATACAATTCTGGCTAGGATTTAAATTAAAACCAAAAACGATCGTCATTGGCTGGAGTTGGGTGAGAAGCACAAATACTATTATTTTCTTGAAACAACAACAAATTTGCATGATTTCACACGCGATGCATCTTCACCCTTTGCCTTCGGTTCCCATCACGCCACCACCGTCATTATCCTCGTGGTGTGAAAACAAGATAAGATTTGAAGAGCCGTGCCCGGGAGAAAGTCGACTGTGACCTTTTAGGATGGAGAAAGAGGAGAAATTCCCACACATCCACAGCCGAGCTCCCCATCAACATCAACTCCTTAACGACTGGCTAAGTATCCAGAGTTAATTAAATCAACAGACAGTGAGAGCTGTGCTGTCCTATGCCATGGATCCCTGTGCTGTGGCTGTACTTTCACTATGGAAGGGAAAATACTCCTTCAGTTCTCTATTTACGACCACCCAACGACGACGACGAAGACGGAGGACTTTGGCTCTGGGTTTTTACTCATGGGAAAGTTGAGACTCTTACCTCCACAAATGTTGAGGAGGGGAGATGAAATGGAACACCAATCACCACTGCCGTCGTCTCCTTTCGTCTTTGAAGTGCAATTCACAGTAAAACCACCTTTGAGGATGTCCAAAGGACAACAGGATAGGGCGGAGGGTCCAGCTCGTCTTAATTCCATCCTTTGAATTCGGATAGGGCTCTGTCACAAAAATGGAAATTAGCACTTTTAATTTATGTAATGTAAAAGTGAAAGGAACAGTGAAAGTGAAAGGAAAAGTTCGTCAAAATGTAAATATGTACATAAATAAATTGTATACTGTATGCAAAAATCCAATATAAAATTAAAATTTGTAATTTCTACTTATGCGTCGTACGTACTTTTGTTTGATTTCCAATATCCCGCAATTCGACTCGAATCCCATTCGTCGTCTTCGTACCCCTAGACCGCTCATCCAGATGGACTTTGATAGTGAAGGAATTTGGCGCTCCCCTTTGAATACGAAGCGGTCCATCCAGTCCCACGCGAATCCAGTTGGTTGAGTTCTACAAGCGGAATCAAACCCAAAGGAGGAATTAGCAGGAGGCAAACAGAATTTTGGGGAAATCCTTTTTAGCGCAACCTAGATTTTATGCATGGTGGGAGTCACACATCGCCGCACGCTAGGAGCGTAGTTGTAGGCCATGCATAATGTGTGTTATTCCATACAATTTAATGGGGTTAGCGGCTCGTCGATCAAACTGTATGAGAAAAACCGCTGGACCAGACGACAGAGGCTGGGATTAATTTAAAATAAGCAAACACGCAGGAAAGGGTTAGATGATTTCAATGGGTGTCCGCTTCCACTTAATTCCAAATTGAATACTATTTTGTGGTTGCAAGCAAATCCCTTAACTGACCAAAGGTAAGCAAACACAATCAAAGGATTTGATTCAAAAAGTTAAAAGGATTTGAGTTGAATTAATTCAAATTTTTAATGTATTCTGGATGCTACTACATCGTAATTTGATGTTCAAATTCTATTTATTTCAGAACAAGAAAATGACACAACTTTATATAAAATCTGTAACTTGTATCTCTAATTTCCAATTATCCTCCAGAGCAATTTAACTTCCACAAGCCCATAGAATTTCCTCATTTCTACCAGAGTCATATAAAACAACATGGTGACTCCCACTTAAACAAATGCTTTCCACGACAGGACGTGCAAGTAACCATTGATTGGCTTTCATCAAGTACCGTAGCTAAGGGATGACTGAGTAAGTGATTTGAGTGGGGGAAAGTCCAAGCACTCATCCCCCCTTGATGAGTCTCCACGTGCCCTTCCCCTCTCCTCATCATTTATTAGTTTGCTCATCATGTCAACCCTTGATTTAATTAAACAGGATTGGACAAGAATCCCGGCCCCCACTCAACACACACACACAAATCCTCTCTTTCTCCGTTAGCATACAAAACATGGAAAAAGTGGTCATCCACATTCACTGCTTTCTCCATGCATGGATGTATGTGTGCACGCTCACAGGATTTGTAGGATTCCAGTTCTCGCCTTTGCATTTGCATTCCCATGTTATCCATGCATACATGCATACCAAACGGAAAGTTAGTTACCCACCAAATCCAACCACTACATACAAACCTCATCGGGCCATGGGGTTCAAATTTTGTTTAAACAAGAGATTTTGAAAAGCCAACCGGGGAGAGGTTTAAATGACTGGGATCCCAATCAGATTACAGATAAATCAACATTGTACCTATACAAAATATACATCCATATCCGGTGCATTAGTGCATATCATCCTAGTACAGTAGAATGTAGTGGTTTACCAATTCGAGCCTATGAGGTACTTAACACAACACAAGGCTGGCTACTTGAAGCCATTAAATCCACAATTACAGGATCCTCATTCACATTGTGAGCTTGGAACATACATAACGTAGTGCAGTCGTATTAATTACAAAAAAAAAACATTTTCGGCCTATGCCATGGCGCCTATTCAAGGGTTTATAGCCCTGCATGCCAACATCACCCATAATCCTTATCCTATCCTAGGCCAACTTTACCTTAATTTCAAAACCAGGGGTAATCATCCTCCGGACTGTGAAATTATCATGTGGTTTTCCCATTAAATCCTTGACCGAGTTCACCCTCGTACAACGCATCNAAATTATCATGTGGTTTTCCCATTAAATCCTTGACCGAGTTCACCCTCGTACAACGCATCTCGTAATCTTGTGTCCAAATCTCTATTCATGGTTTCGACTGACTGACTTACACTTCACATTCACAGTTTGAGTGCGATTGATCCGCTTTTGATTTTGTTGTAGGAAAGTTTCAACTCGGGTGGTTAACAATGAGACAAAACAACTCAGCTCATGGGCTGGAGTGAGTGGAGCTTGACTTGGGCCAAAGTAAAGTTTTGGCCAAAGCAAAATTATTTTGGGATTGGATGACTGGGGTTGAAAACAAAGGGAGACGAGGGCATCATCCTCATCATTAGCATTTCCTCCTTCACATTTGGCATTCAGCGCATTTCATGATTTTAGTGGACGGATACTAATATGCATTGAGTTCCATTTACGTTAGTGAAAATTTTGAATGGTTTTTTGAGAGTTGAATTGAATATAAAATTAGATTAAAAGCTAAGGTTTCAAAGTCTAAGCTCTGATATTCCGGTGTACTAGAAAGTGTATAAGGTAGCATGGATTTTATGTTCAACGCCTAAGAAAGGGGAAGATCCCAAAGTCGTTTTTAAGAAAGTATTTTATCCCCCCAAGTTTGACTGCTAATTGAAGAGTTTTGGATGGGAAGGGGAAACCCACGGAGAAAGAATAAAACTGAAGGGAGGAATGATGGAGTGGGATTTGCATGGGAATGTATTTTGATATACGACTTGCCATAAAACTGAGAAAGGGTCTGAATAAAATTGAGCATAGGATCAGAGGGAGGAAGGATGTGTGAGTATGTAAGGGACTCAGAGGGAAACAAAGCAAAAGCAATGATCTGCCTTTTGCGTTGCGTAAGGTGTGATTGGCAAAGGCTTTTCCCTTAATCCAATCCATGGAAGGTAAATCATATAAAAGGAAAATAGTGACAGACATTGGAAGGCTGGCTTCCGCCGCGCTGTGGAATTCATCCATATACAATCAGTCCCACTTCACTACGTTACGTTACGTACAGACTCATTCCTACTGGATGGAAGGTACAAGGAACAAAGGAGTGGGTAGAAATGCCATACCATTCCCACCGCTTTCCTTCAACTTCACTTTAAAACAATCAAAAGTCAAAGGGAAATCAAATTGTTTGAAGATCTTTGGAAATGGAATCAAAGGCCTTTTGGCTGGAATATATAAAAGTTCTCTCACTTCCCTTGCCTTTTCCCACTCCTCAACAATTGATTTCTGGGCTCGGCCATGCTTTGCTCCTGTCTGTGGTTGGTTGGGGATAATCCTGTACGTACGACATTACCTTTCATAAATCCGTCCATTCACCTCTCGTCTTGCTTTCTCTCAAATTGAAGAAATTAGAGGGACGCTTCCTCTCTTTCACCTTATGTACTACCTGCTCTGGCCCAATCCTCATCCGATTTATGTACTATGTATTATGAACTTTATGGCTGTGACTACTATAGCGCTGCTTGGTCTGGGGATTTTCTCTCAATACGTCGTCGTCGTCGCCTTGTACGTAGTTCCAGTTCCTTGTGTCGCTAAGACTAAATCTGATGGATTTATGGAAGGGGAAGTGTTTTTAGACTTTTGTCTCAATATTTTGTCATCCAGATGGACAATATTTGTGCTTTTAGTCTTGATAAATTTAAGGTGCACCGCACCTATAAGCTTACAGTTTTGGAAAATGAATTGCAACAACTTTTACTTTCACCACAATGGATTTATGAAGTAACATAAATACAAAACGGATTACGTCAGGGTTTTTGAGAGTGCAAGCTTTGAGGGTTCATAGGATTGAGATCAAGAGAAGAGGAAGTCTTTCATCAACATCTTAAGACATTGTGTGATATGATATAAGGTACACAGAAACAGGTACATACAGTACTCCATGCAGGACAGATTGAAAGTGAAATTTATACAAATATTTTCAATGGCGTCGTGAGCGCAAAAAGATAAAATTCAAAGCAGTTGATGTCAGGATTTGAGTAGAAGTGTGGAAAAATAATTGCAATTGCGAGAAAAAGAATGTTTATTCAACTCACCTTTCTGGTGTTGATTTTGATGCCGTCTTCATTAGATTTGGTTTGATGTTGGATGGGAAGATCAAGAAATGTTGTGATTTGTCTCTCTTTTTGCTTGTAGATCGGAGACTCCTCATCTAGCTCCCCTCCGTCACTTTCTTCATCTTCCATTAAAAATCTGACTTTGGCATCTATTCGCAGGCTGTGGGCTGGGGCTGTTGTGTTACCCGGAGGATCCACACTACTACTCCGATTTGCGAGAAAAAATGGGAGGACTGACACCGTGAAATTGATTTGCGTTGGATTGGGGTTTGGACGAGGGCGCTTCAATTCATTTCTACCCATTGATGAAATTTTAACATCCCGCCAATTCCATACAGCGGTATTTGGCTGAAAATAATTAGGAAATATAATTTCAAAATGGAATTTTGTGTTACGAAGCGTGCGTGTTATTTAATTTTTCAAAATTACTTACATATGGCAAGCTGCCGGTGGATTTGAAGGTAAGGTTTTTAATAGCGGATTTTGAATTGTAGGAAATGGCGCTTCCAACAAAAGATATATTTGCGGAACAAATTGCGAGACCATATATTCCATTCGCCGTCTCCAATCCTCCAGTTGTGATCTTTATTCCAAATACAAATTGGTATAAATTATTTAGTCTCAAAAGACACTTTCAAATTTAAAAAAAAGCTGAGGTCAAGTTTCTTTAATGATTTTGGCAACCCTCCATTCAGTCTTTCCTTTTATGTAGCTGTTAATTCAAAGTTTGAAATAGTTTGAAATACGAAAATCCGGCCTTAAAACGAAATACGACTTGGAGATGAATACCGACAAATAAACTAAACTTCAAAAAATTTCCCCTTTAGTCTCGCTTGTATGTTTAGAATGGACGAATAGAGTGGGTGGATAAAGAATAAGAAATAAAAAAATGAAGGGATATGGACTTGGAAGTTCAGTTTTTGACCTGGACTTGGAAGCTGAGAGATTCAAAGTTTCCCACGTCCATGACTGGGAGTTGAAGGGAAGCCTCCAGTTTGATGTTTTCCCCAGACCCAAACCCTACGCCATGCAAAGTTTGTGAAGGAAAAGAAATCCGAAGGTCTGGGAGAAAGGATTCTTCTTCCCAAAAACTCTTGCCTTCCTCTTCAGGTTGGAGGACGACTTCTGTTCTCCTCTTGATCTGTGGGCGGGTAATCAAATGAGATGAGTTGAGTCAATGCTATTTCCACTCCCCTCCTTTTTTATAACACGACCCTTAACCTCACCACCGGCTCTTTTCTCCCACAAAATAATAAAAACAGGGAGCCGAGGCATTTTTTATTTTGTGGTAATTCGGCCATAAGGTTAAAGGAGCTGGGTGTAGTGCTAGTGGCTTTGCTTGTCATTTCATTTTAACCGGATCTCAAGGAAAATATGCTCCAAGGAAATCCGAGCAGAGCAGCTTACGGATTTTCCTATTTTCCTTTTCCTTTTGCCAAATACTCGCTCGCCTCCATTTCCCCTCCCATTTTTTTCCAGCCAATTCATTCATTTCATACGCTACGGTTCACTAACCCCATTCAATGTGTGTTTAAACACAATTCTTAATTTTAATATTAAAAATACACTTCCCCTTTGTATTAAAATACAAAAACTATTGTAAGTGAATAATTAATTACTAGTAAAATCTCACCTGTCTTTTGTATCGAAAAATGGAGTCTGCCGTCATCCTCCCAAGGGACAGCTCAGGGAGTGGAAATCCATCTGAGAATTCAACGGACTCTGAGGAGGAGGAAGAGTCGGAAGTTTTGTTTTGAGGGATTCCCAGATTCGCGAGTCCATTTTCCAGCCCATTGAATCCATTGTGCTCAGAGCGTACGTACAGGGTAGCCGTCACTCTTTCCCGCCAAGCTTTGTAGGCAGACGTGTTAACTTTGAGTGCTGGGGATAGAATCCAATAGTAATTAGGATCGTTAGAATTAACACAATGGAGGACCGAATCACATACATACATACACTATGCACCAAAATTAATGGGGCAGCCTCAATATCATTTTCTCCGGCGCGTTTCTAGACATAAAAATTTC
>JAAXYW010002221.1:0-16436 GCA_036851895.1 Orthonychiurus folsomi
AAAATTCGGCTAAATTCGGAAACTGCCCATGGAGTAAAAACCCTTTAGCAAACATAGTTTCTACACAAGTGTGATCGACTGTGAAAGTTTCAGGCGATTCCGTGTGTTGCACCTCAAGTAGTTCCCTCGTCAGTGTGCCTAGCTGCTGTTGCTTGTTTTACGTGCTCGTTTTGTTCAGTCACTCGGTGTGCCAACTGCCATTATAAACTCAAAACCAAGCCACACCAATTGCAGTCAGGCACTGCTGCAATAGCAAAGAGCTAACCTGCACTACAATGTTATTTGAAGCATTAATAATATTATTGTTATCATATTTACTTGTAACCCACTTGAGAGGGCAAAGTAAAAGAAAACCACCTCCAGGTCAGTGAAAGAACAATAATTGTGGCCCATGGGGCTTTTGAATTATATTCAAAAAGTGATGATTGCATGCTCTACTGTTAATTTTGGCAACATAAAATAAAATAATTATTATTTTTTATCTCACGAGTAACGACAATATAGAACAAAATTCGATTATTTTGAATTTCTCGCCCAAATTCCTGTGCGGGTGCGTACTGCGTGCTATGCTAAAATGCGCAAGGTCAATGGCTGAAAATCGACTCCGCGCCAGCTTGGTGTGATTAAAGCTCAGTTAATTTAACCATATTCAAAATAGGGCCATGGAAATTGCCAATACTGGGAAATCTTATAAGTGTGGCTAGAGCACATCCAACACAAGCTCATCTCGCCATGCACAACCTTGCTAAGAAACACGGCCCAGTAATGAGTATCAAGTTGGGTGTCCATGACACAGGTAAAACCTTATTGCAGACAAATATTGCAACATATATAACCAATCCGCTCTTTCAGTTGTCTGTTCTTCATTTGATACCATCAAAGAAATGTTAACCCGTAACGAATTTGCTGGGCGCTATGACCTTTTCCCGTTTGTCCCTGACCGGTCATTCCATCAAGTTCTTGGAATCATTTTTACGAGCGGAGACGTGTCGCGTGATTCACGGCGATTCACCATTCGAAATCTACGAGACGTCGGGTTTGGGAAACGAACATCAATGGAAGTCAATACTAAGGAAGAGTTGTCACAGTTTATTGCACAAGTGAAATCTACCTCTAAAAAGTGTGGCGGAATCATCCGAAAGATTGATCCTGACTGGTTTACCCCTAGCGTCGTCAACATTTTGTGGTATTATGTAGCCGGGTGTAGGTTTGACCTCCAGGACAAGAAACTTAAAACCATGATTCAATACAATGTTAAAGTCATGGCTGCTTTCAATTTTAAAAATACAGCGGTCCCCTTTCCTATCCTTCGGCATTGGTTTCCTTCATTGACAAATTATCATGAAGACATGAAGGCACATACGCAACTTCAAGATTTTGTGCGGGTATGCGATTAATATATGAAATTTCAATGCCAATATTTGCTTGGGTTGTTATACAGGAACTCATCAATGAGATCCGAGTTGAGTTCAATAAGAAAAATGAGACATCCGCCTCGGAGCCACAAACATTAATAGAAGCCTACATCCAGGAAATTGACCGGAATCCTGGGAAAACTAATGAAGAGTCCATTTTCACGGAACAGCACCTGATTATGATTGTGAAGGACTTGTTTCTCGGGGGCTCCGAGACAACAAGCAATACACTTGCATGGAGCATCCTTTTCATGATCCTATACCCTGAAGTCCAATCAAAAATTCAGAGTGAAATTGACTCATTAGCACTACCTGCGGGAACAACGATTTCTATGGCTCATTTGGAAAAGTGAATTTCCTAAGCACCCAAATAAATTTTAAAAAAGTATATTTGTCGATAATGTCTTTAGGTTGCCATACACAGAAGCTGTAATGATGGAAATATTCCGAATCGCACCAGTGGTACCAATACCGATGCCAAGAAAAGCTTTAGCTGACGGAGAACTTAATGGATACACAATTCCTAATGTATGCATTAATTTTTTTTTCGTATTTTAATGGTAAATTTACTAACGTTTATGCAGGGAACATGCCTTTTCTTTAATGTGTACTCTGTTTTGATGGACGAGGATTACTGGGGAGATCCGACTGTATTTCGACCAGAACGTTTTCTTAATGAGAGCAAAACTCAAATCATCAACAAAGAGAGGATGATTATGTTTGGATTGGGTTAGCTTTCATTATTGTCTTTAAGTGATTTTAACCAGGATCTTAATTTGTGATTTGACTTCAACAGGGAAGAGAATTTGTGTAGGGGAAAGTTTGGCTCGGAATTCTTTCTTCGTCTACTTCGCCACTTTGCTTCAAACGTTCTCGTTTAGCAATCCACCTGGCCAACCGATCCCCTCAACTGAACCTCAAGTGCACCTTACTTTAAAACCACAACCCTATGATGCGGTTGTTACTGTAAGAAGCGAAGTCAATAGTTGAATGACTTCTGTGTTATGCCATCGTAAAAGGGCGGAGTCAAGACTCAATATTGAGATACTTAATGCTGATTTAGAAAACAGCCTGAATTTTGAAATCTGATTTGTAGTAAAGAATCGGCTGTAAGCCTTGAATTCCTTAGCATTACTAAATTTTCACTTCTGGATTTATAGATACAGTAAGAAGAGTTCATGCACAAGACTCAAATCATTTGGGTTTATTTTCTCCAGGCGGTTTGGTCATAAAAAGAAACTGATAAATTGATTATTTGAAATCGTGAGGAGTACAATTTTTGGGTGGGTTTGAAATTCGACGGTTTACTTTTGGTGTCGAATGCAGTGTGTCGTTTCCGTGTCCCTTGGCGACAGGGGCATAGAGAGGAAACATACCTAATGCAATGGAAATGGCACACTGCACTGTAGCATAGCATATACCGTAAATGACCGCTTAGAAGCCCCGCCCCTAATAGAAGCCCGGACCCTTATAGAAGCCCCGACCCTAATAGAAGCCCCGACCCTAATAGAAGCCCCGTCTGTGTTTGGATTCTGGGAATAGAAGCCCCTGCCATAATAGCAGCCCAGTCCCAAATAAAAGCCCTCCTTGCTACTATGTCCCACTCGCTCATTTCCATTCCGCGGGTATTTAACGGGCTCCCTGATTACACATCTGACTCCAAGAACAAAAGTTAGCTTTCATGTATTGTTTTAAAGTGAATTTGAGTTGTTTTAACTAAAGAAACCCCAGTATTTCACACAGCACACACTGCTTAGTTTGAAATTATTTATTAGAAGCCCCGTCCCTATTACAAGCCCCGTCTCGAGGTGTCGATTTTAAATAGAAGCCCGGGGCTTTTAAGCGGTCATTTACGGTAGCAACAGCAAAATATCAACCGTTTACGTAAATACTAAACACTGATACTAAATATTACAAAGTGAATAAAAGGTTCAGCCTTCATTTCCATTACACCTGCTATAGTCCGGTGTATTATATATTTGATTTGATAATTTGATTGGTTGACAATGAAGACTTGATTGGCTTTCTTGGATGACATCCCACAGTTCCACAGCAGGAAAACGGAAGTTGATATCAAATATACTAAGAAACCAAAACTGAAATCCCGGTGGACCGGATGGCTTTCCTTTCACAGTGACACAGTCAATAAACGCAGTGTATATCATCCCGGAAATCACTCGTTCTAGTTCATACGATTGATTCTGGCTTTATAACACTCACACACTCCATTATATTAAAATTTCCTGCTTCCCCATTAGTTTTTCTCTGATCAAACCGGCCTCTTAGACACGCCTGTTGAATTACCCACAAATCATGGCTTCGCATGGCCGGATTTACCTCTAAATAGTGTCATGGTTTCTTAACAAGTTGGAAGGAAATAACTCGTTCTAGCCTTAGTACACAACTAAACATGATTCGCTGTCTGTATAAAACATTTTGACTCGTTTAGCCAAAACTGCAATGTAAATCCAGGTTGCAAGTGATTCACACACATTTGTGTATTTATCAAAATGAGAAAAATCAATAATTTTAACAATCCCCACTTCATTTATGTTGCCATCTTTATTTTATCATGTGGTAGTGGAATTGCAAAACGTTCATGTAAAAAAAATAGCTTGAACTCGTGGTCTAATGAGTAAGTAGTCAACAAGATAAAATCCTTATTCACAAACAATTTAAAGGGAGTACTTATAAATTCATTGATAAACTTGCTTTGCAGCCTTGCGTCCAAGTCCTGCTCACTTCTATCCTCTGATAACATAGCGTCCGGAAGGATAGCAGCAGGGACAACAGGGAATGACTACCAAGTGCCACCATGGGTTAACCTCACCCTTGCTCACAGAGGGCAGCAGTTTGCACGTAATCATTTCATCGGCGTTGGATTGAGTGCTGCTTATGGACTCATGTCTGTATTGACCCTTCCTGACATCAAAGAAGTGCTCCTATTTACTAGAAACTCAGACAATCCTACGAAGGTCGTTCGACGTTACATGGCAACCGGGGCTCAAATATGGGTGTGGCTTACTGAGGATTTCCGGGTCGATCCAGTCAACAATCCTTTTCTCGCAAGCCTTGCCAGTGTTCGAGCACTTCACAGTAGTGCTGCCCAAAGAGCCGCAGCCCATGGGCGCCCTCTTGTAAAAAAAACTGAATACAAGAAGGCGCCGATTGATGAAGATTTGTGGGGCGCATTTTCAAAGGATTTGACCCAATCCAAAATCCCTGCATCTTATCGTTCATTTTCCAAAAAATACAAAAAATACGATGGACGAAGTGTTCCCGTCAACCAATTTGCATTAGCACTCACCCAGTTTGGATTTATTGGATACTTTACGGTTAATCCACAAGCTCTTGGCGTTCACGACGCTACAGATGATGACTTGATGGGATTGCTTCACATCTATGCTATTATTGGCTACGGCATAGGGATCAATGATGAATACAATATCTGCCTTCAACCAGATGCCGCGACCGCTCGTGCGTATTTTAAAGACATTCGAAATAAGTATTACATACCCTCCTTGTTCAAATTAGACAGGGAGACTAAATTTCTCATGGAAGCTCTTGTTGCGGTAAGTTTCGTACACCGGCTGCAGCTTTTTGTTTGTAACATGTTTTTACTGATGAATTGAATTTATCAGGGCTACAATGAATTACTTCCTGGATTTGGTTCAAGAGCCCTCCTCCTTCGCTTCTTGCAAACCGCAATTGGCATTAAAGCACCTCACATGACTACCCTTCTGACACTAACAGAAAATGTGGTACAGTTCGGTTTGGAAAATCTAATTGTTCCAAGGACACCATCACCAAATGAGTTAGCCAATCAAAGGATTGTTGTTGAAGCTGGGGTTAAGAAAGCGGTGGTTAATATATTCGGACCTTATGTGACCAACATGGACTTTGCGACGAAAGTCTTGTACAACGGAACAATGCCGGAGAATTCCGGGAGTCGCACTCCAAAAGAAAGGCCCGGCGAAGGTGGCTTTGTGAACACGGCATTAAAAATCTACAAAGCTACCAAACAAAAACTACAGAAATTTCAGTCTCAAAGTCTCGCCAAAGGACAGTCTCATTCAAGACCCTGGTGGTCTAATCAAATCTAATTAATAGTTTAGAAGTAATTAAATGCTGATTGTACATTTTGCTGACTGGATGATGTAGTGTAATAAAAAAGCTTAGTCCTCGAACATTTCATTCAATTTTACAAGATATAAACAATATAAAGTAAAAAAGTACGACCTGTTTTGTACTAGCTATATAGCAAATTTGTGTGTATTAAAAGAATACATGTAAGCGGACAAGTGGAGCATCTAGACTAATGATTGAAATTAAAATATATTATTGAGAAATGAGAAGACTTGAATAAGGTGACTGGTAGTTTTGTTTCTATTTTTCGGGCTCAGGCTAGCATTTGAATTACAGAAATGACTAATCAATACTAGTAAACGCGGATACCAGTAATGTAATCAGTATTCCTAAACCTATTCGACCCAAATTAAGAACTTGTAAACACTAATATAACAGCTTTTGTGCGATCCCTTAAGTAGGTTAAGTTAAGATGAAAATGATTATTGTTCACCTAGATTATAAGAATATACGACGACAGGGACGGTTTCATAATCTTCAGGATCTGTTGCAATTTTGATAGTACTCAACGCATGACGCAAGGTAGACTTGTCTGATAATCTGGAAGGAACCCCGTAGCTGGGCCGGTGAGATACTTCGGCGTTAAGCCTTCTTCGGCAGCATGGACAGCTAGGCGCACCATACTATGTGACATAGAAACATTAGACATGCAACCACAAATGACAAAAACAAATGAATCTGCACTCCAGATACTTACAAATGATTTGATCCTTGTGAGTCTGGAATTAACAGCCAACATATATCGAAAGACAAGACCTTCATCCTTAACCAAATTTGGCGGAAATCCCTCAACATTCCGAGAAACATATTCCAAACTTGGATTATTTTTGGCAATTTCCAGAAGAACGGGATCTGGGACCTAATTATTTTAAGACATACTTAGAACTTAGAACACGGATTTGGGTTAAATATGGTTTGAAAGTAGAAGTTAAACGGCTATTAACTATTAGTAAAATTAGTGAATTTGTTCAATAGACTAAATGACTTACTACGTGATTCCCAAACACAGCGCTGAAGTGGTGATCTTTAATGCCAGCACATGATTCCAATCCTTGGTTTCCTGAGTCTACAATCGACAGTCTCTGGAAAAGAGGACATTTGATACAATTCCAAGTATACAACTCTACAGGCAAGAAAGATCAATAATACTTAAGCGCAATAAACAAAATTAGAACCGTACCTTCCTCTTAGCCAATCGTGTCACCATCTTATTCGATTTCTCTCCCGTCTGCTTCCTTAGCACTACCGTCTTTACCGCGTGTTAACTCAAGTCTTGATTTAAACTACAGCACCAACGAGAGTTAAATCAGTAAAAACAGTATCAAAACTAGCACGTAAACTTTGTCTCAATTTTTCTCACCTTCGTTTTCTTCGTCGGGAGTCAAACTCGTGTGTGTCCGTCGTCGCCTGCCGTCCGCCGTCGAATAAATTTGTTTTGCTTTGACTCCGGCGAGACAAAATTCCCACCCGCGCATGTCAAGATTCCATAGAGTGGAACGTCTCGTGTTGCCCCGCAATGGCGTAGCATCCAACAATAGTGCAGCAGTTGTTTGGTTGTACATTTTCAACTGGAACTCCTTGTGTGTGAAAATGTAAATGCATGAAGCAGGGGCATTGCTTACTTCGCGTATTGCTGTTTAACGTGTAGAATTCAATTTTATATATTTTTAAACCTTGGTTGTTTTAATTATCATGTAAAAGTATGATTCTCTGGGCTTAGCTGCCTCTGTGAAACAAACCTGCGTGCATTTGCATTTACACAGCGCAGCGCAACAAATAAATTTGGAGGTGAATTTTCATTCTTTTTGCATTATCCAAATATTTTAACGAGTATAATAATTCTGCTTCAGGTTTAGCCACTGAATTAATTTATTCAATTTTTTGAAAATTCTTAAATTTGCAAACAACGAATTACATCAGCCTGACATTTATTGTACGGACAACTACCAAGCTTTTGTGTGACTTATTTAATCCCTTAGGTGTCTTAAATTAAGACCAAACATCTATTGTTCACTCATGCTATAAGAATAAATGAGGACAGGGAACCAGGGAAAATTTCATCCTCTTCAGGATCTATTGCAATTTTCATAGTGCTCAACGTACGACGCATGGTAGATTCGTCTGATAATCTGGAAGGAACCCCGTAGCTAGGTCGGTGAGATTCTTTGTAGTTAGCCCTTCTTCGATAGTATGGACAGCCGGGTCCTTTATACTATAAGGTGAAACAATGATATTAGCAATGTAAATTCCAATGAGTGATACTTACAATTGATTTGATTCTTGTGAGTCTGGGATTAACAGCCAAGAGATTCCGAAAGACAAGACCTTCGTCGTTAGCCAAATGCGGGGACAATCCCTCAACAGTACCAACAGCCCGAAACACCGATTCCAAACTTGGATTGTTTTTGGCAATTTCCAGAAGAACGGGATCGGGGATCTGGTTATTTCCGAACATAAATAATCACTTAAAACATAGGATTGGATTAAATATTTTAATTTAAAAAAATTAATAAGCTTAAATCTTGAAATATCAATTAAATTGCAACGCGATCAAACCAGGCCACACGAAGTTCTAGAAACCGAACTGCTTTAACTAGTCCTTGCTCGGTTGTCCTCGAGCAACCACACAAACGCAACTCCTGTAAGCCTAAAACATCAGGTCACACAATTAACTCCAATTCAAAAATCCTAAACTAGTGTTTGCATTTTAAGTAAAGTTACCTTTTAAATTGTTGAGTGATATGCCTGAATCAGGAAGTGTCCCACAAGATGATTCTCCGGTCAGTCCCAAGTCCGTGATATAGCTATCTTGACGTTCGCCAAAATAGAGGACACGAAGTTTAGTTAAAGTTCTGCAAATGGATTGGAGTGCATCATCAATCTTCAGAATTCCACAATCTTGAGCATCCAAATAAGTCAGGTGCGGGAATCCAGTCAAAGCAGAAATTGGAATTGATCCGTTTCCGTTTGGGGAACCGTGTTCGCTGATGTCAATTCTTTCGATTTTTGAGAGGAGATAGCTCAGGATTGCAGTCATGTTCTCGGCATTAGTGTTTCTACCCACATGCTGAATACAGAATCTCTTCAGTCCCGTCATACCTTTAATAAATGTCCATGAAGCCAAAGCAGGGAAGCATGTGAAAATCGATTCTCCACCCAACTCAAATGTGTGAAGTTTAGTGCTACTGCAGATCGTTTTGATGGCGTCAAAAAGTACAGGACTCATCTCCCCTTCAACTACGAGTTGAAGTGATTCCAATTTGGGTTGCAACTTGAGAAATGCAGTGAATTGGATTGGATTATTGTCGTGTTCCAATGTCATATTTAAATTCTTCAGACGTGGAAATCGTAGTCCATGGATTTGAGGCAGGAGATTGAAGTCATGAAGAGCTAATTTGATTTCCTCCACAGTATTTACACTGGCTACTAAAATCGCTCCTAAAGCTTTTCCTGTGAAACTAGAATTGAATTCAACATCTGAAGACAGTAATTGTAGCCTCCAAGGCAAACTTTCAATTATGCTTATATTTTTCTCAAATGCCTTGCGTTTTCTTCCTGACACACCTTCCCAGCTTTCTACATATTTTTTGGTCAACCGAAAAGACTTCAACCTCCGCACAATTTCATACAGCGCACCAGTAGGGATATCATACATGAACAAGTTCATATCAATAGTCAGGGATTCCAAGTTGGTGAATTCGGATTTCTTCAAGAACTTAAAGCAAGCCCTTCGTCCTTGCGCACCTCTTTGTAATTCCCGAGGAGTTGGCGGTGTATTGGCAAAGATTTTTAAAGGTGATTTCTCTTTATGATGTAGTTCTAAATGTACTAAGGAGTTTGCCGGAATCATGGGAAAATGTCGACCACATGTTTGGTTTATCAGAATTTTCACTCCCTTCCATTGAATAGTACGGTCCTGGCTCAAGACGCTTTCTTCAATTGCTTCATCCAAAATTGTGACCTTCAAATTTTGGGTAAATTTGCGATACGCATTGACCTTGGCCAAAAGTAAGTGGCAGGTCTGTCTCAATATTTTTAAATCCGGTGTGCCCAAATGATCCGCAATTATGCGGAATATCTGCAAACAAGATTTGATTTAGTAATTCATAGTAAAAGTTAAATGACAATAAGGTATTAGTTAATTGGCTTACTACGTCATTTCCAAACACTGCGCTGATGTGGTCAGCTTCAACGCGAACAACAGATGATCCACCAATCTGTTTCTTAAGTTTCTGGGAAAGAATGCATTTGATACAATTCCAAGTATACAACTACAACTAGACGCAAGAAAGACCAATAATAATACTAATAATAGTTATGCGTAATAAACTTAATTAGAACCGTACCTTCCGGTTTGCCAAATGTGTCTCCATCTCATTCGAATATTCTCGTCTGCTTCCTCAGCACTAACACTGTCTTTACGGCGTGTCAATATACGTCTTGATTTGAACTACAGCAGTAACGAGAGTTAAATCAGTACAAACAATTTCAAAACAAGCACGTAAACTTTATCTCAATTTCAATTTTTCTCACCTTCGTCTTCTTCTTCGTCGGGTGTCTAACCTGTGTGTGTCCGTCGTCCAATGATTTCGTTTTGCTTTGACTCGGCGGAGACGAAATTCCCACCGGCGCATTGTCAAGAATCCATAGTATAGGATGTCTCATAGGGCCCCGCAATGACACAACACAAAATAGTAGTGCGTTGTTATTTGGTTGCACTTTGTGGAATTCATTGTGTTTGAAAATGCATGAAGCATTACTTATTTCGCGTATTGCTGTGAAACGTTTATAATTCATTTTTATATATTTTTAAACCTTGATCGTTTAATTATCATCTAAAAATATTATTCTCTGGGCTTAGCTGCCTCTGTTAAACAAAACTGCGTGCATTTACACGGCGCATCAAATAAATTTGACGGTGAATTTTGATTCTTTTTGCTTTATCAAAATATCTTTAATTAATCTAATAATTCTGCTTCAGCCTTAGCCACTGGATTAAGTTATTCAATTTTTTTTAGAGTTCTTCAATTTACAAGCAACGCATTACATCAGCATGACATTTATTGTACTGGCAATAACCAAGTCCCCTAAGAAAATGTACACTTCACGATTAATAGGTGCAAAGTTTCCAAAATGGATAACAATCGGAAAACAAGCACGAAGTACTTTACGATTCAAGCTACTTGCCTTCCATTTCGATTTGTCTAGCACGTCAAGAATGCCTTCAGTAAACATCCAAGAAACTTGCAAGACCAAGAAAACCCCAATGAATATAAATACAATGTCCACCAGTCCAAGAGTAAACATTAAGTCCAGGCTCCCCTTCATGATGGCATTAAAAGATATCAAGTACATTGCCAGGAGTGAGATTAAGAATCCAGGCAGAACCACGGCGCCATTGAATCCTCTGATCCGATTTGCTAGAACTTCTAGGGACATGTAGATACTGGTGAATTTGTGCATGTGTTCTTGCTCATAGTATTCCAGTCTCCTGGCGAAGCCATAGAATTTGCGAAATTAAGCGAAATTTTTTCATTGCTGGGATCTCCAAATCTCACCTTAATGTTGCAGATAGCTCCAATCCATAGAAGCAAAACGAAGCCGTTTGGTAAAATACCAGTATGGCGGATGCAAACGCGGACGATCCCAATGACAAAATCATCCAAGACGCAATAACTTTGATTAGTATTTTATAAATAATATTAATATTTCCCCCCAGGTGACAAGTAATTGGAAACACATCGTAGAACGGATGCAGGTCACATCTGACCAAGTATATTCCCATAATTAGACTTGGCATTGTGAAAGATGCTGCGAGAAGTCCGGAGAATAGGAAAGTGCACAAGTTGTACTTTTGCGTCGATTTGATGTTATATTTTTCTGTATGAGTGACAATTGTAGTTAAGAGATTTTTAAGATTAATACTATTGCAGTGAAGCTATTTCTTACCAGGGGCATTGCGGTAAAACTCTAAAATCTGATTCGTTGTTTGCACAAATTCCTTACGTTTGGTTGAAATGTAATAGTAAAATATATACAAGACGCATCCAACGCAACAATAGAAAAATTTAAAAATATTCCGAACGTCATTCAAATGGAATCCGTGGCCTTCCAAGTGTATCCCATACCCAGCCACAGCAGTCGGAACCGCGGCAATTACAAGCGCAACGGAAATGCAGTAATAGGTGTACTTTAACGGTGATTTCGGACTCGTAATTTGATTTCTGTGGTAATCCCAACCAAAATTTGTAAAGGCTCCACCAGCTATGACGATGATGGATAGGATTTTCATTCCAAATTTAGAAATCATTTCGAATGAAATTCAGAAAACCAGAGAATGTCTTGTTAGTTGTTATTAGGCCCAGTTTTTGATATGAGCTGAAGAATACACATTCCTTGGAAAGACCCCACCACAAAACTTGTATAAATAAGTAAATATTTCCGATTGCCAGAAATTTCAATTAAGATTAACATTCTTAGTTAACTGCAAACCATCCACCCCCCGTGAACTATCAACAGACAAAGGTTATCGTCTCTGACATCGACAGTATTTGGGTTGCCCAATTACACTAATGAACTTTTGAACCAATCAATATATATATATATGACTGGCTGAACCGAACCCTATCATTTGACGGAAGTCATTCTTAGACATGCTCACATTATAAAATTCGGAGTTCACCTTTACGTGTTGTATCCAACTAAATTAACAGAGGCTAACTTTATTTTGACCAGTATGCACGTAATGCACCAGTGCAGTCCATACTAAAATGTTATCTTTGAATGGACCGATACCCACTATTTAAAAGTTAATGCGATATCATTGAGAGAAGTCAACAGGTATTGTGATCTTAATTTCTCGCTGAATATTTCAGAATAACATAGGTGGATACAAGCCAAAAGTCTGCAGTAAGTTGAACGGTTTATTCCGATTTCCGAAGACGTAGAAGCGAGTATAAGCTATGGCATTTGGTAAACAGAAAATGGAATTCGCTATAATTCGACATTTGTGTAGTTCTAATTTTTTCACTTTTGATAAATTCTTTTGGTGCCAATTTGCCCAGACTAAAACTGAGAGTCCTCCCTATGAAATAACCTTAGAATTGCTCAACTTTACTAGGTAGATTCTTTCTTTTATTTCGTACAAAAATAGTTCGGGATTAAGGATTCTTGGAATTAAGTTTTGGTCTCCTACTTCATACCTACCCCTCACTTAAATCAAGTCCAAAAGGCAAAATTCTTTCGAATTCAATTGAATTCCCGTTCCCAGAAAGACTGTTCCGAATTTACTTTGAAATGTCCAATTGATCCAAACAAAGCAAAATTTAAAATTCCGGGAAATGCGCCGTTAAATAGTGCCAGTTGCTTAATTATACATACCGTAAATGACCTAATAGAACCCCCTGCCGTAATATAACCCCATGCCCTAATAGAACCCCCTGTCCATAGAACCGTTTCCATTCCGCGGGTGTTTTCGTTTCTCGAGTCAGGATGAACTAGACGATAACGGACTCAGTGAATGTATGTCTGACCCCGACAACTAAGGTTAGCTTTCATTTATTATTTTAACTTCAGTTGACTTATACTAAATAAAACTCAGTATTGCTACAGCACACACTACTTCTAGCTTCAAATTATTTGTTAAAACCCCATGCTCTAATAGAACCCCCTGTCCTAATACAACGCCCTCCTAGAAGTGTCGATTTTAAATAGAACCCCGGGGGTTAAAATAGGTCATTTACGGTAAGTACACAGGTTCGAGTTTCAACTTTTATTGCCACAAAATCCATCAATCACATAGGCCGGCTTCAATTCCACTTTGCTTGAGTTCGACTTAAAAAACGAGCTCTCCAGTTAAACCTAGGTTCAGACTGCAGATTCTAGCTTAGATTTTGAACCGACCAACCGAGACACAGTCACAGTATATTTCATTTTAATCTACTTCCAACTAAAGTACCATCGCTCCAAATACCACGCTGTTTTCATTACATTAGTTTCACAGAGTGTATTTCATACTACATCACATCGGCATCACATGCACTTATGGGTAACATAGCAGTCCCTAACACACCAAGTATTCAAAGGACACCACCAGGCTCTCAGGAAAGTCATGCTTCATATACCATTCACCATATCTGATGACCTCATACAGCAAATTTTTGAAATGTATTCAGTATCTTCAAAGTTTCAGTACAGTCAACTATTCAGAACTCGTCTGGAAAAGCACAATTGGTTGTGTACAAAAAGAATCCAAACACTCCGGGCTGACAAAATGACTAAGTTTACACAATTCCGACTCTTAAGTTTATGTGCGAACTACAAACTAGAATCTTGCAACTCATTGAAGGTCTGAAGTAGGTCTCCGGCTAACCGTCATTGTTTGAATAAATATTTGGTGGTTTCTAGAATTCCTTTGAAAGTAAACTTATCCATTACTCAAGTAGAAGGTGTGACAATATGATTTCAAACCTTTTGAATTCAAGAAATAATCAAGGCTCTTATAGTTGTGAATAGAATTTTCAAAATCTAGCTCTAAGTGTTTTACAATACATATGTTGTGCACTACCGATCACTGTATTGTACTATTTGGGCAAACAGAAAAAACACAAAAAGCCATGAGTGGGTATTGATTTTTATAATTTTAGTATAAAAACGATAAGTTGATCTGGGCGTGTCATTCGGTTGTTGTTGATTGGTTTTTTGTGAAAGATTCTGGTTAAAAAAAATGAAGCCCACATTTTGTTTTCTAGTAACTTTTATTATCCATTCAACTGCATTTGATCTTTTCCTTCTTTTAACGGACTTCAGCCGCTGTACATTTCATTTGTACGACTTTGGCGAAATTAGGGAAGGACGGATTGCCGAACAAATTCTGCAAGCAAATCAGGGGGATCAAGGATGGACATTTTTTTCCTACCAAGCACCCAACGCAACCCATGGATTCAAACTTGGGGGTGATTTCCAAGTCGCATCATCAAACAGACTGTTTTGTAATTTGAATATATTTATTGAGGCAGGATCAAGACCAGCTGAGGAACACCCAATCCTGGTAAAGGCCATGAAGGTGCACCAGAAGTCTATTTTCTTATGTCACAAAATAGAAACTGCCAATGAATTTTACCCACCATCTGAAATAGTTTATGGGCAAAATTATCTGTTTCTACTCAGGAATAGCTCTATACTATCCGTTTGTGTCATTCAATCAATTACGCTTAGATGTTACTTTCACAATTACTTCGATGTTAAGAAGCGTTTAGGTTTTCAGTTACTGGAAATGATGTGGACGTCAAAGCATACAGACTTAAGTAAGGCTAAGATACGCGTGTTAGACGAAAATGATGCGTACTTAGGAGAGTCAGTGCGAAAAACTAACGATAAGTGTTTAGAGTATTTACGTGAGGGAATATTCCAAGACCAATGCAGTCATAATAAGATAATCATTACGATCCTCTCAAAAAATTTAAATTTTACACCCATATACTATCCATCAGATCGGACCATGTACTCTAAGCGCGCACGGCTGGAACATAATTCACTCACATTGGTGGTGATTTTTCAACATGAAATGCTGTACCTACGAACCCTTGTACAGGGATTCAGATCTTTTTTTGTGACTAACAACGTGGACGTGGATCTCATGTATTGCAAACGAGAGGAAGCTTATGACAAAGCATCTATATGGTTAAGACCATTTGCTGTGGAGACTTGGATCCTGCTACTAATGACCGAGCTATTTTTCTGTGCGGCATATATAAAACAGTGGTTTAGGGCAATCTGTATTGTACTCCTTCAGGAAGAGTCAAATGGGACGCCACGAATAATGATTCTCCTAAGTTTTGCAATGATGATATTGGCGGCCCAGTATGACAGCAAAATCACTGACGAGATAATACAATCACGGCTTCCGGTTGTATTCAAAACGACTATGGATCTATTCGAAGGTGGCTACAAATTATATCTCCGCTCATTGTCATCATCGATTCCTGTAACAGAAAGTAACCCCTCGTACTCGTTTGTCATAAAAAATCTGGCCCAGCTAGTTGGAACCAAGTTTAAACTAGAAAGGTTTTTTCCCTTTGGTCCTCTTGGAACGTTCACATTTTGGAGAATTTTAACTATGCACAATGATTCAGCAGTTGCGGTGAGTAAAGCAAACGCAGCGCAAAGAATGAGCTACATGAAGCAACGTTTCCCCCAATTCTTCTGCCATGTTGTGCGCGATACCAACATTAATAGGTACAAGGGGAAAAGCAGTTGGATTTTCGAAAGGTACTTACACTATAAAATGATTCCTATTTTAGAATGGTTGCAGGAGGCAGGAATAATCTCAATGTTTCAAGATAATGTCCAGTATACGAGCGATTTTCCGGATTTACGATATTTGGAGACGATGAGTTTCTATGAAACTCGACCAAAGAATTTGAAAATTAGGACGGGTAGAGTTCCGTCCATTTTCCAAATGTGGGCAGTGCTAGTAGGGATTGCTGGATTAGTATTTGCATTGGAAATATGTTTTACCGTATTTGTGGAATTATACAATGATATTAGGTATGTCGTCAATTTTAGTTCATTTTAGTGAAGAGCTCATCGCGGGAAGATTTAGGCTGGGTCCACACCGAGCACTGCATGCAGCAAACTGCATGCAGCTCACTGCATGCAGTTTGAACTGTAACTGCATTTGTGAACGGTTCTTGCAGCTTGTCTGCATACAGTCAAACTGCATGCAGTTTGCAGCAAATTGCGTGGGGTTTGCTTCACTTTTGGTGTGTCCACCACTGCAGTTGCTGCATATTGTCATTTATCCCCTCGCTCGCCCCATCTCGCTTTCCTTTAACTTTCCATGCCGGGAGAATCACGAATTTGAAATCCATTTTT